>RXPK01000305.1:1971046-2180645 GCA_004143645.1 Protaetia brevitarsis
TCTAACTGAAAATGAATTTGTATAAACTGGCGACATGGAATGTCAATAAATGAACAGTTTCGGTGATGAGCATCACCTTCTTCAGGCAATATTAATGTTTAAATATACGGAGAGTTAGAAAAGACAAACATTGTAAAACATACGAGTCAAAATTATAATAACAGACTTAAGTAACAATTATTTTAAAATTGATATTATTAGGAAAAGAGTTGCAATGTTAAAAGTTATATAATTTGGTTGGAAATTTGCATTTTGCGAACTGAGATAAATTTCTTAAATACCCACAGCTCCAATACTCAAGTGCTATACATGTTAAGTAGTTAAATTATTATTATGATTATTAAGTAATGCGTGCACGATTTGAAGAATATTACTTTACGCGCCTGACCGAGCCGGTTATAGTGGCACATTTTTGTGTATTACCAGCGCGCGGACGATTTCGGGTGAATTGCCATGACATCATCCAAGGTAGAGGCGGACGCCCTTAATGTGCTCGCATCTTCCCGACTAGACTTGCCCTGTGTTAGTGATTGTAAATTTACCGATTTTTTCATTTACCGGTAATTCGGTAAATGAAAATACCGGTTTATCCGTAAATTACCGGTAATTTTTTTTCCATGTGTGACATTAATGGGGATTCCCCAAGAAAATAGGGTTAGAATAATACATATTTTGCACACTCTTAAGGCATAATATTCAGTGGCGGCC
Source organism: Protaetia brevitarsis (assembly GCA_004143645.1). Taxonomy (NCBI): domain Eukaryota; kingdom Metazoa; phylum Arthropoda; class Insecta; order Coleoptera; family Scarabaeidae; genus Protaetia; species Protaetia brevitarsis. The sequence continues at coordinate 1,971,755 of RXPK01000305.1, forward strand.
GTGAGTTATGAAAAAGGGTGGACACAAAAGAAAAATACATAAATAAATTAAATTCGAAAGTGTACTTCCTAATTCTTTCATTAATATACTATAGGATTAAATGGTAGTAAATTGTCTTCTTCAGGCCTCAGCATGATTCCATAATAGTCAACGGATTAAAAACACTTAGCAAACAGTGTATTAAAATTGGATTATAGTTATATGATTCGATATCGCGAGAAAAGAAATGTCCGGCTATAAACTATTATGGGATCATGCTGAGGCCTGAAGCAGACAATTACTACCATATGTCGAAACTAGTAGCCAAAACAATTTGATCCTATAGTATATTAATAAAAGAATTAGGAAGTACACTTTCGAATTTAATTTATTTATCTATTACTAATTACTAGTCACCTAATTATGGACTATCAAACATACAAAATAAAAACGTACCTATTTTTTTAAAAATCTAGGAGAATTTTGTAAAATTTTATACACCTATTTAACCGGCGCAAAATGTGACAATTTTTTTCATCTACGTTGTACTTAATTTTATGTCGCAAATAAGCACTGTCTAACTGTTCACGTATTTCCACTTTGTCTAGAACACTAAAATCCACGCATGCATTCATGTGAAAACGGAATTTTCGTGTTTCTTTGCCCTCTCTGCGATATGCTTTAAATCATTCAACCCTTGTTTATTCCACGCACTAACCCCTTTCTTAAAAATTAAGCAGACAAAGCAAAATAATTTATTTGTTAGTAAACATGCGCACATCCACTCATATTTTTCATATATTTTTTTATTGAATACTTTATTGTAAGTTCGAGTTTTACTTGGAGAAGTGTTAAGGGCAATTTTCCATATTCACTGGTAACTTAATTCGGTAGGATCGATCATTAACCGAAAGATACCGAAACATTTCATAATTGATCAATTAAATGTAATGATGCGTTCCAATATTTTTGAGACAATTTAGCGATAGCAAATTTCTAGTTACCGCATTTACCAAGAGAAATGATGGGATTGTGGTAGAATCCTGATAGATAGTGGTGGGGAGCATGACTGTAAACAAACATTTTCAAAAACTAACCTTACAGTCATAGCTCTCAAATCTCAGTTACAAAATCGAGTGAAGAAAAAAAGAGCGCTATGGCGATGTTTACGTTGTTCTGTGAATATAATGAATCCTTTAATATTGAAGTAGACGAAGAAACTTACAACGAATTAATAAATGGTAAATATTATACCTTGCTGAAAATGTAATATGGTTCAATGTTAAACATTTCAGATGATAATAAGCTTGAAAGGTATAGTGAGCTGGCATAAAAACAACTTAATCTGCAAAATAATGATAATTCTTGCGAAGAAGAGAATAACAATAACCAAGAACACAGAAGCAGTTGTATAGAAGTTCAGGAATAGGGCTCCCTTTCTTCTTAATTGAAAGTTTTTCCTCAAATGATAGCGGGTTTTTAAAAAGATTTTGCACACAATTAACTTCCATCATTAATAATAAATGTCACTTCAAACCTTTGAAAACAATGCAGTCGTAATGAATGCAAGACGTTAATTGGAGACACGAAATTGCGTGCCCCAAACGGACCGTATAAGCGCATATGGCGAAGATAAACGGAGCCATCCGATTCATACCCAAAATAGGTACATCGGAAATAGTGCCCCGGAACATAGTTTTGAGCGTTCGCATATGCACTAGTGTCTGTGGTGCGGAAGAAAACTTTGATACCATCGTTATAAAAATACGTAAAAATAATAAAATCGAATAATGCAGTGAATTACATTTCTTTCTGTGTTTATCTTGGTGGCTGGGGTGGGCACATGCCCTTGTACCCTTCAGTACCAGCCGCCACTGATAATATTAGAATTTTGTAATAAATATTTGTATTTAATTATTTTAAACAGTTGTTAGAAGTAAAAAAATATTTAAGGTTCAAATTTTAATGTTTAAACCGGTAAACTGGTATACAATCCTTACCTGTGTCAGTACGACGTGTACATACATGTGGCCGTTGCTGCATTTTGCTTTTTGTTGAAAATTGTTTCATATACATATATACATGCATACAGGTATAATGCGGTTACTGTCAGAAAAACAAATCTTCCAACAGAATAGAGGAAAATTTGTTTTTGTGACAGTAACATCATTATGTCAATAGAAGAAGTCTTCAGTAACAGGAACTTGAAGTTTCTTCACCAAACTTTCAACTACATACATATTATATATAATGTTAAAATTACTTAAATATACATAGTTCAGCTTGGAAGAATTTTCTATTATTTTTAAATCAATAGTATAGGTAGGTATATGCGCTATAATTCTCCTACAGGTAGATTCAGTTCGCTGTTCATTAAAGTAGTAATTACAGCCCAACCTTGCTGGTAAATAAAGAAAAAATTAAACGGATAAGATGTTCATCGTGCATGTTCTATTGGTGGTGCGTCCTTTAAACAAGCCGGCGAAAGAAAACAGCATCGCGCGCTCTTGACAATCGCGACCAGTCCGGCAGGTTTACAGGATTTTTCTCTAGCGGATGAACCGATCGAGTGTAGTACATATGTATGTAGGATGGCCTCGCATTATAGCTAACTTTGCCATATGTGCGCACCTTGACTAGATCAGCTAACGGTTCATCTCTGATTGCTGCAGGTCGAGACTAGACGCGGTAAACGAGTTTCGCCCATCAGACATTTCCTGCATGCGTCTTCCGCATCGACCAACCGATGCGCTATACCAACGTTTATCGATGCGCGGTGTGGTCTTAACTTAATTACGAATGCACTCACGACCGAAGAAACTTCCATGTGCAACGGGGGTGGTCGAAGTCAGTGAAATAGCAGTTTTCGTCCTGTTTGCTTTTTTCTGCATCCTCGGAACATTAATATTTATTTCAAGTCATGTGCTGTGGTCTTCGATTTGTTTTTGCTATTTACGCAACGCTGAGAATGTTGTTTCTTTTTCTTGTGTTTGGCTAGGAGCGTAGAATTGTGATTAATGGTAAATTTTGTCCATATACGGCAGTGGTTCCCAAACTTATTATGACTATGTACTCCTTTCCACGGCAAAACCTTGACCATACACCCCCAATTGAAGTAATTTTATGCAAATAAAACATAAAATTCAAAAAAAATTTAAAGTAAAACATTTTGATATTTAAAGTATGTTTTTTCAATTATAACTTTGTTTTATTTTTGCATCTATTGATATAAAAATACAATACCTCCTTTTCCATTATTATTAATGAGGTGGATAAGCGTCATGTGATACAATTTATGTTCGGCTCGATATTTGTATGTATGTATGTAAATAAAAGGGTAATGTCACACTGCGACCTAAAAGATATTTGTAAGTAATATTCGTATACAGAGAAAAATGAAAATGTTGGCACAACAAGAATTATTGCTTTCACTTCTTTTGCATTCATTCAAACAATCAATACTAGTTATTAACTCAAACAATGCTATAGTGTTTACGGTAAAATATATTTAAAGTTTTGTTGAGCGATTAACAAACTAAGAGTTTTCAGAATTGATTGATTGATTGATCTCTCTCATTATTCTCTTGATACTGTAGTTGGAGACTCATTGTATTTTTCCTATACTTAGCGTATTTCTTTACACAATAAAGTTAGTCCCCTTTTATTAGGTTTGATAGCCTATGTGGTAAACCTTATCCCTCTCAACAATGGTAGTTGTTTTTCGTTCTAATGCAACGCACTTAGAAACAACGTCGTTGCATAATCCAGGTATACGTTCATGTTTGTTTAAAGACGCCTATTGTATATAGTGCAGCGTGAGCGCGCTTATTTTAAATTTGAAATTAGGGATTTGCGGCTGTACTAACAGATGGTGCCACCCCTAGATCGCGAGACTGCTCACAGAGGGCGCTAGTATACGATGTGTCATTTCTAGCGTATTGACTGGAACTTTCAGGAAACGTAGATTTCTTCTCGAGTCCGCGCAGCATGTATAAATATATACAGGTGAGTATGGATCAGTCAGTCTATACCGGAGAGTGCATAGTTGAAAGTCGAAGCGAGCCGTGAAAATAAATCAGAGCGGTTAAATTAATATGAGTCAATATAAATTGTAAAAATAAATATTAGTAATTAAGTAAATTAGTTCAATAGTGTTTTTAAGTAGTGTTCAGTTATTTATTAATTAGTATTACTGTTAATTTATTTTATTAGACTTTAAGTGTTGAAATAAATACTTGTTATTAAATATAGCGCCGTGGTGATTATTTAAACCATGAAAACGTCACAATAAGTATTTTAGACCAGCAAATTCGTCACTGTTCTAAGTTGTACTTGGTTGAGAGCCAGTATATTTAACTATCTACTAAACCATTATAACCCCAACGGAATATCGCCGCTCCTAGAGCTTTCTAGATCTTCAAAATACGGGTAGATCAATCCCCATCCTCTTCTATATCCTCTCGCATACATCCGTCCACCTGTCCCTATGCCGTGTCTTCTCCTGCCATCGATGAACACCAGCTTTGTTTAGATCTGCTTTAACTTCTTGTGGCCATGCAGATTTAGGCCTGCCTCTACCTCTTCTTTCTCTTGGTTGCAATTCTAAAATGCTGCAGATTACTGTTCCAAAGTCATAACTTAATTAGCAAAAAAAAGTGGTGGACTAGAAGAGTAAAATTTAAGTTTTAATAATTCCGAAGAAGTAGCTGTTAATAGCCACAAAACGTCAATAAATTAATTTAATTAATTTAATTTCAAAAATCCAGAAAACCAAGAATTAGTTATTCAAACAAATAGTTTATTTTTTTTTAAATCGAAATTATAATATTACGTTACAAACTTTAATATCGAAGTTTACACCTTAAATCGTTGAAAGTCAAAATACAATATACACATTCGGCCAGTCAACATTTATAATCGGGGAATAAACCTATGCATAAAAACTCGCCTTAGTTGCCAAACGCATTGCAATGAAGATGGGAAATCTCACCCACCGCCTACTGCAATCCTGGCCGCAGTCTTTTTAAACACTACAAGCGTCCAGTACTAATCTACCGGCATTGATGAATGTAGGTCTTCGCTGCTACCAAGCTACAATTTTAACTATTTTACCCAAGTGTGATTTCACTTATTATTTATGCTGACGCCAGTAAGTATAACTACTAAACCACTTTTGCACGTACATACAAGAGGCTACATTATGGGGTATTGCCAGGAAAAAAGAGACGATTTGTTCGGGAATTTGTTAAATTAAAATAATGGTTTCAAGTTAATTTTAAAAACTTCTTAATTTTTTTGTGGGATATTTTTATTTAGTTTTCTTATCGCATCGCTATTCTCTTTAACATTTAGAAGTATATTTTTAATTGATATTATAAGAGTCCTTTTTATTTCTTTTTAATATTCTATTCTAGAACGTTGCAAATCTTTGTATTGTGTTGATTGTTGTCCGAAGTTTATTTATTTAGATATCTTGTTCCTACATTGGCATTTTTATTGTACAACCGGCAGTTTGGAAAACAATAAGTAGCACATACTTCTGTATATTATAAATATTAAGAAAATACGTATTGTGGCATGTAACATGAATTGGCTGCAATTATTATTCGTAAAAGTGTTCCAAGTAGCAGATCTGAAATGTTTACTCCGTGAGCGGGCTTCTGCATGCCGAGGCCAAGTGTGGCTCAACGTCGAGGAAGACGGTGGGCCGTACAATTGCCTTATGATCAATACGATTTCACAACGTGTAGCTGATTTTGTATAGAAACGCGCATTCAAGATGATGGCCATTCTATACCCGTATATTGTAAACTGTCATTAATTTATTTACTACTATGTTTGCATGTGGATGCTACCTCTAGCAATTTCACTTTTCTGAATTTATGTTTGACACTTTCTAAAGAATGTCGTTTGCATTTATTGGTTTTCCAGTACTCTACAGCTCTAGTTTTGTAATTTAGGTCACAATACTTCCGCTTTCTTCAGGAATGTGTGCCATGTATTCATAATTGTCTTCTTCATTTTCTGCCGATTCTTCCACAAATTGCGATTCGTGTGATTTTGCAAGGCATTATGCAACTCACGTTCTTCTGGTGTCAAAGGAATTACTGCGACATTGGCTACTTGAAACGTCACACATAAGCTATATTAATTAATGTGTTTTTGCAACTACATACTAAAAATAATACATCATTTGAAGCGACCGTCTTATATATGTATCCAAACGTCTACGTGCCTCTTCGAAGGTTCGTGTTTAATTACACATCTATTATATCTTGATATGGATTAGATTATGTAGAAGTTCATACTGAATGTTACTGTATAAAATCTATAGTTTTAATGGGCATTCTTAAGTAATTGATGGTCTTCGTGCAAAAGATCACAGAATGTCAATTGACAATTTACAACACTGCACATTAAATAAACAAATAAATCGAAATATAAATCTTTAGTTATTCGTCTTGTGCATCAAACTTTTCTGAGGATATAGTAGTATTTTATTATTTGATGTATATGCCTTTTTATAAGAAATAAGAAACAGAGAAATTATTAAAAAAATGGGTATGGGGTATACGGTATACGAGGTTTTTGCGAAGATAAGTCATGTCATCCTTGGGACGATGTAATCTGTTGCAAATTTTGTTAACAAGTTCTCTAATATATGTTATAATTTCTGAGGTGTTCTTAAAAATTAAAAAAAACTGCTGAGCAGAAACAAAATGCCTAGTGCCTCTGACCGTGATGCTCTTTCAGTCTGTAAAGTTTCATGAAAATCGGAATTTTACAGTTGCCGATGTTCCCTTCTTCGTAAGAAATTACACCTTTTATTTCACCAATCTTCGCCTATTATATCTGCACCCACGGAGCCACAATTGATTATATTCTTTCTTTTATTCTATCTATTTGTCTATCGTTTTTCGAAATACACATTAGCTCGTACCAATATCTTTCTTCTTTACTAATTTGCATTATCCCGCGATCAATTAAAACCTTTTCCGGAATCAGCATACTCCTTTCCCTTTACCCCTTTCGCAGTTTTTGATCGCGAATGAAATAAAACGAGAGTTAAGGGTGTGTTTTCACATAAAAAATCTCGTAGCAAGTGAAGTTGGGTCCAGACAGCGATCTATTCAATAATAGATGACGCTGCATGAGCGGAATTACCCGAAAGTTAAATATTAAAGAAATATTTCAGTAGTAATATTCGTAATATTATTTTCGAGATGCTGATTAGTCACAGGTAGCCATTTTGTTTCTTACTATTTAAATATAATAGTAATTATTACCATTTGCAGATTGCCTATTTGTATCTACAACAACTTCTTACGTTCCAATAGGTTTAATAATACAAGAATTAAAATTTGTTTGTAAATAATATTTATATAGTTTTTAAAGGCCAGTTTTGCAAACGTAGAATAAGCCGAGGAATGATTATCTAGATATCTGTAACTTATAAATATACCTTATAGTGGTTTAAACTCTAGAGCGATGCTATGCATTCTTTATTCCAGGTTTGTCAAAGTGAGCCTAATAGCGTTTTAGATTTACCACTCTAGAGCGCTCTTGGAGCACTCGGGCTATAAAATGTGTGTTCGGTTTGTCTAGTGACCTTACTTCTACCACGATTAGCGTGTTCGATTATGTTTGATGCTCTGTTAAAAGCACTGATTCGTGAGACAAATCGTCCAGTAATTAGTAAAACAGAACCTAAATCATGCGAAAGTAAATATGGAAGCAGAGTGTTTAGCGGTGCTAGAAATTCTATCATCTGGTGACAATAATATTCTATTTGAAAATACAGTCTTTTTGGAGCGATCGCAGTAGGGGTTAGGAGCAATTATCGAAAACGTTATAAGAGTAACCAAAATTAGGTAAAACAGGCGCAAAATTCAAATGAACTAAGTTGATTTACGAGTATAATTATTAGTTTACTCACTGCTATTAATTTTTTTTCTAAATTGTATTCTGTTGTATTGTGTGGGACCTGTGTATACAGATGTTTTGCCTATTAGTGTATTACTGTATTTGAAATAAAAAAAAATCGTCAATGTTGTCACTTTAATAAAAATTTGATTAGTGTGTGTGTGTGTGTGTTTTTTTTATATATACCGAATTCAGTCGTCGTGGAAAAGATTTCTTTTCGCATTTACTTTCGCTTTTCTTTACACATTTACTTCTATTACTATTATTATAACATTGTTTTCATTCATTGCATTTCAGTTAGCATGAGTTTAATGTGTACATAAGTTGGCTAGTACAATTTATCTTTTTATCTCTCTAATTATTTGATAATAAAAGGTTTTTCAAAGAAGGAGGAAAAATGTAGACAATCTATTCATCTAAACTTCTATGAATGGGTACGCATCTGAACGTATTTTTTGCGTTTACTATATGGCGCTACGCATATGTTCCAATAAATACCCTAGTAATAAATTTCTGCCGAATTTAAGCTTTATTTTGACCCAATATGCAAACAAAGCACGCCCCGTCTATAAAAGAACGTGCAAAGTTTGAAATTGTGACGTTTCATCATGGCCGAAAATTGCTACTCATTTCTTTTAACTCTCATAATTTTTAGAACGGAAGCTTATTTTTTATGTTCTTTTCCCTTAAAATGTTCTATAAAAAAATCCGGTTCGAGTGATGTCTTTCGATTCTCATCATAAAAAAATCTCTTTTATTCATAAAAAATCAGCCGATGGGAAATAAAAACGTTAACATGTTTACTTCTTAATTTCTTTTAGTTTTGTTATATTATTCGTAATTAATATAAGGAAAAAAAAACTCGTTACCGACTGTAGGAATCTATAGAGTGAAAACCCAGTCTTAATTTCGCAAAGTTTACTGCCGTCAATCAAAGACGAGGTAAAAGTTCACGGACCGATGTAGCAACGCACAGGGGCATCTCTTACATTCCGTTGGTACCCGGAACGTTTTCCCGAAAGAGAGGACACGTTCAACTGTTGAAGTCGAAATTTAATTTAAAGTAAATGCATATTTAATCAGTACAGTACAACGGGGACAACAGCGGCAAACCAGCATCCCAAACCGTCGGCACGTCGTCATGACTCGGGCACATAATAAGAGGGAAGGGGTAGGTGCGTTGCCGAGGGTTCTGGGGGGATGGATGCGGCCCGTTCCTACCGTACAGAGCGCCGACGATGGGGAACGCTCTGACTTAATTATCGCATTATTAAGCCGGCAGATTGCTTTCGTCGTATCCATGGTGACAGATAGGAATTTGGCCAAATGCTTATCGAGGGAATTATTGCGATACCGCTACTAGTTAAGCGCGCTCTCAATCTGCGCTTTGAGGGTCTCTTCATCAAATGGTAGCGCAATTGAAATTAATATTTATAGCGCCGAATTGGTGATTGATTCTCTCATAATGGGAATAAGACGATGTTCCCTTGTGAAGGGAAGATGAGCGGTACAGCAATACAGCATCAAACAAAATTTTTATGGACGCTAGAACTGCCTCATCTCCCGGGCTCCTTGTTTTACTACCCGATTACCCACTTCATCTCACTATATCTGAATGTTCTCTCCGTTTCTCTATTTCCTTCACAAGGAAAGAAAGGCAAGTGCCCCTCAGCGATTTAAATAATATTTGCTGGGTTTATAGACTGATGTAGCGTAGGAATAACGTCAATATTTTTAGCTGCTAAATCGCCCATTTCCGGAGGATGGATTGCCCTTCAGCACACATTACCCTTCGCTATTTGCTTTAATATTAAAAATTGTAAGCCATATCAAAAAAAGTTAGGATAAATATTTAACTGGTTTAGTAGTGCTAAGAAAGGATGGTGACAATAATTTCAGATTTGCTTCATGGTGTTATTAGACAGAACAAATTATTTGATTCTGCTAATACGACAGAAATCAGGCATTCCTGGCAAAGAATCTTCGATTTTAGAACTAAGGTTCGAAAATTAATGAGAGAGTAACCAAAGTAAAAAATGAAAGATTCCTTTACATGTAGTATACGCTCTCGCTAATATTTATTATTTCTTAAAGATACAATATTCTACAAAATGAACGAAAGTGAGATAATATTTAAAAAATAGTAAAATAAATTTACGGAATAAAGAAAAGGATGACTAGAACCCCCTAACATTTAACAGGGCGAAAAAAACGGGAAACTGGGAAGCTTATAAGGTTAAACTAGGTACCTATAACAAAAGAATTAAAGAATCGAAGAAGAAGGCCTGGAGAAACTTCTGTGAGGACATAGAAGGTGTCCTGGACATGGTCAGAATTCAAATGATTCTGAAGAAGGACTCTTCTAATACACTGAGGCCCATTCAGCTGCCGGACGGGTGGTTCACAACCACTGCGGAGGAGACTCTTGAGTACCTTCTCAGCGTGCACTTTCCCGGCTCGGACAGGGTGGACTTCGGTAAAACAGACCAATCAGACGCAGTGAGGAGGGCGTCTATGGGAGATTGGAGGAAATCAAACCATGCTTTCAAACCTCATCTTGTTCGACAGGCGGTTGAGTCATTTGAACCGTATAAATCTCCGGGACCAGATGGCGTGTGCTACAGGAAGTAATTGGAGACATCATGGGGCGCTCTTGGAGATATTTAGAGCTAGCCACGCGTTGGGCTACATTCCCAAGGCTTGGAGAGATACTAGGGTTGTGTTCATTCCGAAACCTGGAAAGGACACTACTACCACCCGAAATCATTCAGACCAATTAGTCTCACATCTTTTATGCTGAAGACTATGGAAAAAATTACACACCTAACATTACAGAAGGAGCACTTGCTAGATATCCTCTACATCCTCTGCAATGGGCATACCAAAGGGGCAAATCAGGAGAGGCTGCCCTGCATAGTTTGGTGGAAGGATTCGAAAGGAGCCTACATCAAAAGGAAGTTGCCCTTGCAGTATTTTTAGACATCGAGGGCGCCTTTGATAACACATCAACGCCCTCGATCAACCGATCTTTAATGAATCGGAACATTGACCACACGATTAGCAGATGGGTTGACTGCATGCTAAGAGGCAGAGTGGTCTATGCCAAGATGCTAGATAAAAACATCGCCATGAGAACCATTAGAGGGTGTCCTCAAGGGGGAGTACTGTCACCGCTGCTGTGGAGCTTGGTCGTGGATGATCTCGTCAGATCATTAAACGACAAAGGAATATGGACGCAGGGGTACGCTGATGACATTGTCATCGCAGCTAGAGGGAAAGTTCCCGGGCGTGGTGGCGGGCATCATGCGTAATGCACTGTGAATGGTGGAAGAATGGTGCCTTTCACAAGGACTCTCAGTTAATCCACAAAAAGCAAAGTTGGTTGCCTTTACCAACATGAGGAAACTCAATGACCTAGGCGCCGTTTAAACTGTTTGAGCAGGAGTTATAATTAACCAAGGGTGTTTGTTACCCTCGGTGCGAAACTGAGCTGGAAAAATCACGTAGTCAAAACAACGACCAGGGCTACGCAACTATTCTGGTGCTGTAGGAGAGTTGCTGGCAAAACCTGGGGATTAAAGCCGAGGGTGATCCATTGGCCATATACTGCCGTGATACGACCAGCAATAACATACGGGGCAGTAGTCTGGTGGAGGAAGGCACTGCTGCTGCTGTCCAGAGACAGGCATAGCTGGGTATCACTGGTGCAATTAACAGTACAGGGACCGCCTCTTTGGAGACCATTGTGGGCCTTTTCCTGCTGGAGTTTTATGTGAGAGCGGAGGCAATGAATGCGATCCTTAGATGGGCAAGATACTGGGCTTTTATAGAGAACACCAAGCTGCTCGAGTGGAAATAAGAGAATTAATAGGGATGATACAATGAGCACCTAGCTCAAGTGCCCGGAGATTAAGTGCCCACCGTAACTTTAATGAATGAATGAATGAATGAGAACCCCGTAAACTATAAGAACACTCAAACCAACATTGAGAATCGACCATGTGTTGCCGAAATTAAGTGACTACTAAGTAAGCATGGCAATTAACAATACAAAAATCCGGGTTGACAACAATTGCAAACCAAAAAACGTTAAGCATAATATACAAAGTGGTTTAAAACTAGGTACTAATAATAAAGGTACAATAGTAAGTATACATTGATAAAGTTAATTAATTAAATTAAGAATTTGACAAGGAAAGTAAATGGACACAATACAAAATGAAAGTAAGGAGTAAAACAGTATGGTAACCTATCATCAAGTTGTAAAACATAGCTCTAAATGTTACTCACATTGTGCATATCTGTTTTTTTAAAATTGATCTAAAATGGGTTTTTATTTATATAATACATTTCAAGGAAAAGTTGCTGATCCAAGAATTATTCTGAACATAATTTCTTTGCATCGTCAAAATCAAACTTATGTTTATGTTGAATAGAGTGATTTGCTAAGACCGTTTTAGCATTACAACGGTCGCAATCCAATTCATATTGTTTAATCCTTCTTTAAAGTTATTGAGAAGTTTGACCCGTGTAAATAGCATTACAATCCAAACAGAATATTTTGTAGATGATGTTAGACCGTAAATCGATCGGTGTAGGAGATTTACGCTAGAGAAAAGATAATCAAGAGTTTTGCCACTGTACGAAACTATTTTGACAAAAAAATCTTTAAACAATTCCGCTGTAGAGTTCCAGGGGGCTATGTACTTGGACCACTACTATTTATAGCGTACACCAGTAACTTATACTCCAAAATGAAGACAAATATTCTTTTAAGAGAATCTATTTACAGCATATAATCATTTATAAAAATTAAGAGAGTTACTATTTAGATGTTAAAAATATATTTTCAGGAGAAGCATCTACAGTTTCATGTACAAATACTCGATACTTGAAATTTTGTTTAATTTTGTGTACTTGAATATTTCCATTTTTTTTTTTTTGAAACGGTTGCATGGATGTGTCATCGATCTTGTTGAAATTTATTTTAGGAAAATTTTACGCAGAAAATATACTTTTCCCAGAGATTCCGCCTGATTCCTTATATGGGGTATTTAGAAAAGTGTTTTCTTTTAGTATTTTTTTCCTTGGGATTAAATAATTCCTTTCATAATAGAAGTCTCGGGATTTGATCATCGAGAAAACATGAGAATTTTTTTTGCGCTGAATTTTGATAATGATTTTGAACGGTTTCTAGAATGCCACACTATATGATTGAATAAACACTAATTCTGATTCAATTTGAAAGTCACACTATTTGTTCTCTCTGTGACCAAAGGAGATTTTATTGGCGTCACTATTTTTCGGTTTTCATGCATTTTCAGCGATTCTCGGATCTAGCAAATAGCAAGACCTACAATCAAGAACGCTGAAACGAAATCGACTTTTTCGAAATCTGACAATTTAGTTCCAGCTTTTTTTGGCTTCAGGTTCTGCTATATCAATATTATATCCGAAATCATCTAAAATATATGGATGATCACTGGACATAAACAGATAAGTCATTGGTTGGTGATTTTCCAGGAAAAATGAAAGTCTCTGACAGCAAGTATGGTAAACATGCGCATAATATAAAATAAATCATATTTGGTTATATCACCTTAGAATTATTATTTAAATACGACACAATGAAAGCAACTTTTGTAATATAGCATATCTTATTTGTGACAAAATAATGACTTATCTGCTTATGTCCCGGAACCATCGATATAGAAATATAATAGAAAATCATTTTCAAATTGGATGAGAATTATACGCGGTCACATATTGCGACGTGTCAAAAATTGTTGATCAAAATTCAGTGCAAAAAATAGTCCATGATTTTAACAAATCCCGAGAAAAAATGAGAAAGGTTGCGAGGTGTTTAAGGAAAAAAACTACAGAAAAAAATGCGTTTTCTGAATCTTGAAAAAGTTTCTCATATTCCCAACACAAGCACAAAGTTTTTTTTTATTCACGAAAGGTACTCCCATAAGTTGACCGTTCAACTTATTAAAAAAAAACAACTTCTAAGAAAAATAGTATTTTCTATTTTTCTGAGTACTAAAACCCTTTAAACTGGATTTTGCATTTTTCGGGAAAACAGATGATGAAGGTAGACAGTTGTTGATAGAGACAAGCTCATTTATATAAGTTTAGTCAGTTTTTATTTCACTCTAGTGAAGATTGGTTTGTAGTAACTTGAGCAATCTTATTGGCTAATTTTGAATCTATGTATATATAATACATTACCTATCATTAGCAATGAGACTGTGAGATGGTCTCTTCCCGAGGATCTCATGGCACCTAGCACGGTGCCAACTAGTACACAGCAAACAGCTACCACTGCTATTAGGGCTATGAACCATCGTAAAGATCCTGGTTTCCATGCTAATAACCCACAGCAACTTTTTGGTGGTTCTTCTGAGTATCTGGTCCTGCAAAAAAAAAAGATTCTTTCAAATAAAAGCAAAAATATCAAGTATGTATGGGTCAGGGTTTTATTTATTTGACCTGAGCTTGTACTTGAACATTGAAAAATCCTTAGTTGTGTTTTCGCATTAAAGAGGTACATAATAAAAAATGGTATTAGACATCAGTATACATCAAATAAAGATTAAATGGGAAAGAGGGATTCTTAAATAAATGCTTATGACTCAAAATCGTAGGAATATAGGTATAGGAAGGCTGTATGCTGTATATCTTTGATAAGTAAATTTATTGAGCATTTTTAATGATTAATATATACGGTGTTCTGCAATAGAATTATAAAGAGCTGTGTAATTAGAATTAAACAATATTCATGTAAAGAAAGGTACCGTTAAATCTTCAGTTCGTCCTGAAATTTGATCAAGATTCATTGACGTGATTTCACGTAATGAACGAAAGTAAGGTCCATTGAAAGGACGACTTCCTTAACGGCACACAGGGTGCTAGGGATGCTCATTGCTGATTTACACCATTCTAACGGCAAATCCCTTCTTAGTGCATGTGCTTTTGGAGATAATTCATTTTCATTTCGATTAAAAACAATCGCGGCATTTAGTTGGGTTTACGGTAAAGTCTAAAATGAATAAGTGTTACAAGAAAAGGAAAAACCGCTTGAATTAAAATCCTTACGGTTTTCTGCCAATCTGCATAGTTTTCAACTTCAAAATAAAGAGGGCTTGAATCAATATTCAAAAAGAATAATATATTATTTCCGACGAAATGCGTGAATTTAAAATTATACATATAGAAAACGCAAAAACTTTTGGTTTAATGCAATTCCTTTTAAATGAATAGGATATTTCTCTCAGTGTATCTTTTACCAAATCTCTAATAGAATTATTTGGAAATGTTGCAAAATAAGCTAACACATTTTTTCAATATGTTTACTAATAAGAAATCTCTTCTTAGTTCTTTTTTTCATAAACAAATTTTCATTCTCTGATTTTTCTGTGCAAAATTAAGAGAAATATTTTCGATCTGGAACATTTCTATTAAGAAATTCTTCGCGATAGCAGTCTAATGCTTTATTACTGTCCCTTCTACATATTATAAAAAATTCCAGCATATCATGCTTTTTTGCGTGAATAAAGGATATTTTAACAATTTGATAAAGACTTTTTTATATTAACAGATCGGTGCAACTAAACACAATAGATGACATTAATTTGTTAAAACATTTGAAGTGAATGTTCAGAAATTTGCGATTACGTTTATTACATACAAAATTGTTAATATCTACTTTATCTATTATTTCGATATAATAGTGTATAATAAACTTTGTCGAGAATTATTTTCTCTTTTATTTAAAATACAAATATAGAGGTATTCCATTTAAAAACAAAGTGTTTGGGTTAATATCTAGAAATAGCGATGTTTAACTGTTTTTTTATGTTAGCCGTCGTAATCAGCTCTAAAAATTAGGCTTCTCTGCTAATTTAATCAAATTCATAGCTCCAATAATAACAAATTTAGCAATAGCGCCGAGATAATTTGAAACAGTCCGTATACAAACATACACGTACACATGATGTAATTTGATGTAAATCAAATAAAAGTTTTTTTCCTTGACACGATGCCGTCATCGCGGGACTGTATTTGCATACCATATTCACCTATGAAAAATACATTGACATTCACATATTTATGCATATCGAAACGTTAGAAAATATACGATCAAAAATAACAGGTGAATAATGAATACAATGTATGTAGTTACATATGATATGTAAATACGTATATTGTGTACATAAGCACGATTTGCAAATTTCATAACTGTTGTTACCGCCGGAGCAGTGTCCTTACGTAAAAGATTCACGATGCCAGCGACATTATGCCAGCTGTCTACCTTAGTATGCAAGTTGCGGCGTTAGAAATGTAAAAGACATCAATATTAATGTCCTGTGATGTTACACTGAACTATAAAATTTAAATGTCAACGGCCCGAGCACTGGCGCTGCGCTGCTCCGGATGGGTTCACGTAATCCAGCCATCGCAGAACAATACCGGGCGTATAGAGGCAAATGCCGTCGGAGGAATTCGAAAATGTACGCGATAATTAAAATAGCATTCTACGTGTCTCGGTTCATTAGTTAATTGGTGATTATTTCGTTGTGAAAGGGTTGTACAATGTAACTATCTGTTTGTTAATTAGGGTTTATATCGACACAATTGAGATAGTAACTTCCATAGGGGCTTTTACGCTGTAAATGAGTAGTTCTAATGTTAACGTTCGCAGGATTTTACAACCCCGACGTTCAGGATTGTTGTAATCGGTATTATTTGCGAATTATTACGAACGTTTTGCAAATGCAGTGCAGGTTATTCAAGTTTAATTTTTTGTAGCGTTTTTTATTATTCAAGCTTTGGAATTTATTGCCAATTTAAAGCACCACTTGGTTGAATGTTTGGTAATGGTATCTTTTCCAGCTTGCATTTGCTAGTTAGTTTTTTAACCATTAAACCACTATTGATAAAAAGTGTTGGAATAAGCGAAAGCGAATGCTGCACAATGGGGTTAAACGCCCATAAAGTTACCAGTAATTATAAAATTATGCTATTGTATATTTTTCAAGCTTAAAAGCACGGAAAAATTCTCAAAAAATTCTATATCCTAAAAAATGTTTGAAATTTCTATTTAAAATTCCCGTAACGTATAGGGTCAAATTATCAAAAATTAGAAAATATTCCTAATGTTTAAGAATTAAAGGCAATTCTAGGATTATATTAGATGCCCTAAATTATTAAATTATCTTTACTTGCCGCCAAATCTAATTAAAAATATCCCCCTTATTTTACTTTTAAAGAAACTGTGCTCTGATTGGTGGATCACTTACTGATCCTCCGAAATAAATAGATCACTTCGAGGCGGCGTGAGGTCACTTTTTAGTAAACTGATGATCCGCGAGGCAAATAAAACACAATTATTTATTGCAGAGCAACCAGTTCTGCGTAATTGATTTAAATATTCGAGTGGTTTGAGCATATTTAAATACAAAAGTTGTGCGCTTTAACACGAAAGCGGTCTGTTGATTTGATAATAAGGTTTCGTGAGATAACAGGGCTCACTTCATTTATTTTCCCATGTTTTATACAAAATGCTGTAGGTAGGTAATTTTTAAAACTTTAAACCTCTAAAGGCTAATAGCATTGTTTATATACATACTAGTTAGACAACCTTATGGACAAAATAGTTAACGGATTTTTGAACATTTTGGACAAAAGCGATAGATGGCGGCACGCCGTTGATGTCCATCTCGATTTAAATATAAGCTTTATAGTTAGACTACTTCATACAAGATGGCCCTCTTACGTGTCAGTAAAATATTATTTAATTGTAATAGTTACCCAAAGGTCAAGGTCCGTATCAGGTCCGTATACATAAGATTATCTCGTAAGTTGTAGGTGAGGCCCGGGGAAAGGAGAGGGTGGATAGGCGATGACGCTGTGATAACGCGCAACGCGATCATTCTCGTGTTTGTTTACAATGAAAGGTTAGTATTGTATTGGGGTATTCTGTTATAATAAAAAGAACTTGAAAGTATATTTCAAGACACGTTCTTGTTGACAAAACATTAATTGAAACATTTTCTAATTTAAATATTCTTTTAAAAATAAATATTTAAACTTAAAACAAAAAACAATCACTGAAAAAAGAGAAGTTAAATTTGAAGAACGTAAATTTGTCAAGAAAAAATGAAAAAAAAACATTACGTAAATTTGTGTTTCTAAATTTTTAGTTATCTTAGTTTAACTATGATTATATAATAATATGAATGTTTTTTTTTTATTAGGAAGAATAAATATTTAGTTTGATAATGTATAATCGTTATCTTTTTGCCATTTTACTTTACTTTTTTTTAGTTTCTAATTTAATGTTATGCTCTATATATGTGTGTAGTTCTAAGTTCTGTGTTATAAGTATTCATATTTTTTATTGATTTACTTATGTTTACTATTACATAATAATAGAAATTCGTTTTTTATTATAATGAATAAATATGTAGTTTGCGAGTACAAATCGCCATTTATTTTTACATATATGCACCACTTTACTTTTTAAAAACACCATACATGATAACGCGTTCGCGCTCTTTCTCTTGAGTGGCTGAAAAGTTACGAGGTAACCTTTGGGCAAAATCCGTATATACAAGGTTACTTCGTTACTTTTCAGCCAATCAAGAGAAAGAGCGCGAAGAGCGAACGCGTCATCATGTATGCTGCTTTTAATAAGTAGCGTGGTGCATATATGTAAAAATAAATGGCGATTAGTACTAAAAAACGAATTTCTATTATTATGTAATAGTAAACATAAGTAAATCAAATAAAAAAATGTTTTGTGAATATAAGAAAAACTATATACATAGAGTACCTATACATTCAATTAGAACTAAGAAAAAGTCAAAAGTAAAATGGTACATACGTGTAAAAAAAAATAACGATTTATAGTAGGCTACATTTTAAATTTCAAATTTTCCGCCTTTACACCAGTTGAAGTTAGCGACAGTACCGCTATACACGGGAGAAGCGAATATAGCAATAGGAGAGAGGAGAAGAAGAGTGTTCTCGTATAAACGTTCGAACGGGAAACCCGCGTTTTATTAAAATTTTAAATATAAAAAGGCTATCGAACTACAGATTATATATTATCAAACTAAATACTTATCCTTCTTAATAAAACAAACACTTTCTGATTATTATATAATCATAAACATAAGTAAATTAAGTTAAAAAGCAACTTATTAATTTAAAAACTAAGACAAAAAATTGAGTAGTTTTATGTTTTTTTTCCTCGGCACATTTTCGTCCCTTTAGATTTAAGTTTTCTCATTTCAGTGATTTTTTTTGTTTTAAGTTTAAATATTTTATTCTTAAAAGGAAAAACCTCAATTTAGAAAATAGTTCAATTAATGTTTTGTCAACAAGAACGTGCCTTGCAATATACTTTCAATGTCTTTATATTTATAACAGAATACTTCAGAATACTAACCTTCTAATGTAAACAAACACGAGAATTATCGCGAGGTACGTCATCATAGCGTCATCGTGCATCCACCCTCCCTTCTCCCCGGACCACACATTCACCAATGCGAGTGAATCACACATCACACCGATACGGGATTCCGTCGTTTCCGCAGATAGATAGATAGAACACAGAAATCTGTCCCTCTCTCTGACCGAGATACCTGTTATATTTATCGCGTTTTCAAATCAATTTACATTCACCGATAGAGTGCACCACTTCCCTGAGTAATACTTTATTTTTCGTACAATGCATTACGTTGACTAACTAGATATATTTAAACAGTGCTAATAGCTATGGTTTATACAACCCATTTGTCGCTGTGTGTATTTTAAGTTGCATATCATGGTTGTTTTGATTTCTTATCTGTTGTCACCTCGTTTGGGTGATTAAAAGCATTGTTCTTTCGTTTAGCTTTTTCATTTTTGTAAATTTCTAGCATTTGTCCACGCTTAGATTATTTTAATTTGTGAAACCACGTGGATAGAAGTTCAAAGATATTGAATAATCTTCCTGGACAAATAAAACCTTTCTTTTTTGCTTTGCATAGGAAGTAGCATTGTCTTATTTTACAGTTTTTATTTTAGGCCAGAACCTTCAGTTCAAGGTTTTTTTCTGCACCATTGTATTTAATCCGTTGTGTAAAAATAAATTGATTGTTTAATTAGCGTCACTGGGTTAAAAATTCTGTTCTTTTATTTTATATTACACCTTTACAATTTTTCTTGTAATTAAGAAAGTCTGATTTCATTCACTCACTTTTCGTGGTTAGATTAAAGTTTAAAATTCGCGACGGTAACTCTGAGATTAGTAGTTCTTTTGTTCATTGAAAATCTTTTCCATTGAGCTAGCTAATTTTAATTTCTTTTTCATTTTGCATTTTTTATTTATCTCAATTAATACACTGCATACCGGATAACGACAGCTTTAACATACAATTGCAATAAACCTTGCAAAGTATTCACGATAATTCAAAGAAAAAAATCATTGGGGATCCTCGTGCAGTGCGCACACACTAGACTACAAGCCCTCTCGTCTGGAATTTTCGTCTGTCGGATTAAATCCTCCCCATATACATACAACCACCGCACCGTTCCGCTAGGAACTGATTAAATAGCGAAGTATCTACTTACTCTCTTGTAATTTTACCGTTTAAAATTTCCATTTCCCGCTTCTCGAGAGCCACTTCACCGAAGAACCGACTGTACGAATTTATCTGATTTGATTAGTACTCGTAACGGTTGCGTAAATTGCTTAATAAGTGAAACTTCGCCGGGATACTAGCGCCCATATAGTTGAACGGGAAAGCAGACGAATGGGGACAGCGGCCTGGGCAGTTTGTACGTCCGACGCCAATTTAGAAACCGGCTCTTTTGCATATTTAAATTATGACGATAAAGGAGAATCTCGTTGGGGTGTGAAATTACATCTGTATAAATTAAATTATTACGAAAACTAGTTAGAATTTTGGTGTACCTTGGAGTGCTAGCAATAGAACGGAATAGTTATGTAATTTAGATCTTGTTAATATTTTAGAGCAGGGTTTGTTGTGAGTAAATATGAATGTTGGGGTATATCATGCAGGAATTTGTTTAATGATGCCCAATCAAATGGTTAAAGGAAAAATTAATAAAAATATAGTCCAGAATATTGCAAAAATTTTTTTTCTACTAGATTTCCCAGACAAAATAAAAAAAGAATTCGGTATGCAAATAATGGACGAATTCAGTTTTTTAATGCAAGCTTTCCAAATGAATTATATTTATATTTAAACAACAGATATATTTATTTTCATTCAGGAGCATTTTTTCCACCATCTACATATGCAGATTACACTACTGTTTTTATGAATGACATTAGAAACAACATCAAATAGCGTTCTAAGCCGTCTTAATGATTGGTTTGCTGGTAATAAACTTTTTTTGAATACTTCAAAAACAAATTACGTTGTAATTTGAGCAACACCTCAATTGGCAGTTCAGAATCTTCAATTAGTAACTGGTAATACAAATATAGAGAAAAAATCAAATATGAAAACTTTAGGCATTATTTTTTGCTAATGATTGGGAATGGATGCTGATCATATAATTTCTGGCATAAACAGATTCATCTTTAAGTTTCGGTACTTTTAAAAATATAATCAGTATACAAACCCTAAAATTAGTCTATATAGCTGAGATTGAATCAAGATTAAGGTATGGAATCGTAGTTTGGGGTTCCAGTACTGCATTTTCAGAGATTGTTTTTTTTTTCCAAAAAAGTTCGAGTAATTATTTGAGCTATGCCAGGGTTATCATGTAAAAATATCTTCATTAAGTTACAGTTGCTAACCATTGCATCGCGTTATATTCTTGAGGTACGCGTTTTTGTACACAAACATAGAGATAAACTTACATCACTAAAATAATCAACGTTATAATTATAGTGCTAGATACAATGACATTAAATTTCCTGCACACAGGCTTTCGATAACTGACAAAAGCATACTACAGGTATTAAAATTTACAATCACTTGCCGTCTGTCATATACAACATCTGCTGTATATTTTTAGAGCCTTACTAAAGCAGTTCCTTCTACAGAAGCTTTATTATTCACTACTGGAGTTTTTACTGGTACTTTTTAGTTTTTGTATTCTTTTGGCAAACATTATTCCCTTAATTTTACTATTATTTGCATTTTGTCGAGCTCTTGTCCTATTATTATCCTAGGGCATGTGCCAGGTTTTGATCACCTTAATTGAGGTCTATGCCTAATCGTTCTTTCCTTGCTCATTCTGAGTGCGGTTCTTTTTACCGCGCCCTGTACCACAATGTGGCGAGTGGTAAGATCCACAACTACTTCGATAGCTGATGTTGAGCAAGTTTTCATAGCCCTAGTTATGCATTCGCATGATAATATTTGTACTTTCAAGGGGTTAATTCTCGCGGTGGCCAGATTAGTTCTTTTGCTACTGATGCATAAGTGATGATCGGTCTTATTATCGTTGTATAGGTACATGCAAAATAGTATTTTTGGGTTACATCCTCAACTTATTCCTGCGAAGTTAGGGTTTTTTGGCCTTGTTTGTTACTTCAAGTTCGTGTTTGTTTCAGAGAAGTTTGTTATAAGGTCTGCGGTAAGGACTAGGTGTTTAACTTTCGTTCTTCAATCTACGTTTTGCCCATCCATTTTTATGGTTTTGAGATTTGATTTCCTTTTCCTATTGAATGCTAGTAAGGTAGTCTGTATGGGGTTAACATTGATTCCCACCGATTGATAACATCTTCTCGTAAAGTTCAATCCTATGTGAACTACGTCCCAGAGGTATTCTGAAATTTGCCTTTTGCGTATATGACAATATCATCAGCAAACCCTTGACAAGGTATGCCTAGATCTGCCACACTCCATAATTGTTCATCGACTATTAGCATCCTCTGGTCATACTAACCGAGATGGTCTTATGTTCCACCTCCGTCTCTACCGACCTGGTAGACAGCAGCTGCAACATCCATTAGAAGGTCACGCCATCTACCCCTCTGTTAATTAATACTTTTTTGACAGATTCTTGTGGAGTGTTGTGAAAAGTGTCCTCTATGTCTAGAAAGGCGCACACTGCGGTTTCTTTATTCGTCAGTGCATCTTAAATTCGATCCGTCAGCTCCACTAATGCAGTTTCAGTGGATTTGCCCGTTTGCAAAGTGTGCTGATAGGGATGCAACGGCACCCACTCCAAGATATTTGTTCTTATATCATTACTTACGGCCTTTCCCACAGTTTTCAAACAGAATGGTGTGAGGCTGATAGGTTTGTGGGATTTAGTAGGCTTTTTTCGCTGCTTTTGGTATGAAGGTGACTTTGGCCCTTCTCAAAATTTCTGAAATATAGCCCAGCTCCAAACTATACAATAACACTCGAACTACAACTAGCCTGGTATAGTATTAAATCTGCTAGTTATACCATAACAATTTTTTCAATTTACTATTACACATTCTGTAACTTTAAAACTAAGCCGTTTAGGATTATGATCATAATAACTTTAGGAATTAGCCCATAAAATTTGTCGCATGCATTTAAAATCACCTTGTATATAGTGTTTCATTTAAAGAACACATTATATTTTAAATATGTACATATACTGTAAAAAATTACAATAATTTTGCCATGGTAAATCAGGAATATTACATGTAATAACGTTATGAATTTACCGCAATAAATCATGTAAATTTTTTTTTACATGTTTTTTCTAGGATATTTAACATGGAAAATGAGATTTCGGTAAAATTTATAGCTTTTTCATGTAAGTTTAAGAGTAACAAAAATTCAAAAAGAAAATACAGGAAAAAACATGTACAATTTTGTGTATACTATCAAAATTTACTTAAAAGTGTAAAATTGACAATTTTTTTGGGTATTTAACATAGTATTTTGAATATATCATAATACTAACTTATAATCAGATAGGTGCAAACATAACCGTAACGTGTTTTCAGAAGTAGGTGTACATTATATTATATTGCCCAAATATAAATACAAATAGATTCTAACCAAAAGATCACAGATGAAATTACGTACCATATAAATTGTAGGGTAAACGATATTTGTGCCCATTTTGGATCAATTCAGGAATGAATCTTACCAATTTTAGCAATTTTTTTAAAATATGGTGCAGAAGCCCGATTTTGAGTTTTTTTTTTTTAGACGGAAGTCATAATACTAACTGTAACCATTTTAAAATAAAGAACTTATTTTAAAATGGTATTATTGTAAATGACTATTTAGTCATACATATGTTATTTTTTAATTTTAACTTTATGTATTGTATATAACAATCTATTAATTTCTTTTCATTTTCTTGGTTTTTAGGTCTAGAAAAACATGGAAATGTTCAACGACGTTTCGCTTTTATTGCAAAAGCTTTTTCAAGTAAAAATATATAAAAAATATAAGTTATAAAGTGGTAATGAAAATTATTTATAATAAGTTTGTTGTCTAATAAACGACAAAATCATAATTGTATTGTTTACTATAAATTTTCAATATATCGCATTGTTTTATTTAAAGATTGCGTTTCAATGTAAATATTCAAATATTCTTTTATTCTATTTTCTAAATATTTATGGTTTTCAGTTTGACAAATAACACATACAAACACATGTTTTTAGAGTATAATATATTAATAATGTTATTAATGCATTATCATTAGGACCAAATTTTGCTTTAGATTATAAATTCCCTAGTAATAATATAATAGCTACACAGACTAGGCCTTTGAACCTTTCAAAAGACAATTTCAAATGTTCTTTTCTCCTTTTTAATGAAAAAAGTCATTGCGTTAAGTTCATACTTTTGTATCTTCTGAGTGTCTAGTTTAATAAAATACCTGTTCACGCATTCTTAGTTTTATTCATATTATTGAACGTTTTCATATTGTGCAAAATGCTTTAAATTAGATTGTTATTTAAAGTAAGCTGTGATTTCCATGTTACCAAATGTATATTGGAATCGTTGGCTAGTTTAAATAGAAATTTAATTTAAGGCATAGTACGCTGCAAAAAAATAATAGGCTGTAATATTAACTTACATATGTAAAAGAATTTACCGTACAATGTATAAATTATTGTGATGTCCCGGCTATATGCTTTTTACGAGCAAAAGAAAAATAAATAAATAACTTTCTTTAATAAAACAGTGCAATCATTAATAACATGTATAATTCATGAACAAGTATATACAGGAAATATATAAAAAAAAGTATGAGAACTATTACTCAGGGTGAGTATAGTTATTTGGGATATTCAAACAAGTATTATCAATTATCCAGTATAATTTAGATTCTTTAATTCAAAAAGGAACTTTTAAAATATCCCGCGCTATCATAAGAGAATATAAAACCACCAACTACGTTTGCCAACTTACAAAAGCTCAGAATTTAAATCTCATACGAAGATAAAATAATAATTTAAACAATGTTTTGACCAGATACCTCGTTTTTCGTTTCATACAGATGCTCGAGAGTACCTCCGAATGTGATTTCCTTGTAGTGACGATCCAGATTCGCTCGTATTATTCACCTCCTTCAGTTACATTCAGGATGTATGATTAGACTCGGAACAGCAAACACATGCACACTCCCATGTAGAACAAGTACCCAGATATAGTAAACACCAAATTTGTGAATTTATCCCCTTCGATACCAGATATACCCCCGCAATATGGTTTAATTCATTTATATTCGATGAGAAATGACACAGCTCTTTTTAAAGACTTTTTATCAACTATCAACACGTAACCAAGGATCTTCATACATATTCTTTATACGAATCACATTGAGTCACTCCCCATTCAATTAAAAGAGATACCTAGGATACCAGGCTATCGTACAGTTGTCAGACGATAAATTATATTCAACTTCCATGACTACTAGTGTGAATTAATCCAATTATACTGGACTTACAAACAGGTGTGTACATAAAATAGTAATTGCATTTCAATATGGTTGGTAGCTTTCCTCTTATGAAACACAGCAATATATATTGTTCGTAATTTCTTGTACAGGTATAATTTAATATTAAATTATATCTGTAAAACAATTTACGGTACAATGTATATTTATATATGCGATATTTCCATTCTTTAGTATTTTTACTTGCATTGTTTGCAAAATACATCTGAAAATTATTCAGGTTGGGTAATATACAGTTTCATATGAATTTACATACAGATTTTACAGTACAACCTTTGAAAAATACATCAGCATATGAAATTTACTAGATGGCAAAAATTTTACCCTATGAAGCAAATTTACCTGTAAAATTGTAGGCAATTTTGTTACCAATGATTTTACATGTAATTTTACTAGAAATTTTTTTACAGTGTACATATAGGTAACCTTATCCGTTATTATCGGTGCATACTATTTGAATTTTTAATGAAAAATAAACAAATATTTAATCAGTTTAAGTTAGTGATAAAAATATAGTACGTTTGTTAACAATATAAGTAGTTAAGTAAGACTGTCGGTTAATTCTTTTAATGGGCAAATAATCAAGTTTCCAAGATATGACTTTAAGTTTATGCAGCAAAATTGCAATTTCATCGCTGCATGTATACACTTACTACTAAACAGCAGAAATAAACAGAAGAACTTTGTCCAGGCGAAACACAAAGTGGAAAAATGTCTTTGAACGACCAACATCCAAATACAAATATACAGGAGCACCAAAGCGAACCCTGGCCAAAGTAAGTCAATTCCACAAAGGCCCGGCCTAGCATTTTTCTTTAATACTTTGCATAAATTCTTCATCGTCAAGGAGCACATTGTCGGTCGGTCAGGGCTGGCTTGAATCTCGGGCGTCCCTCCCCAGTCCCCGTTTGTCATCTGAAAAGGCGATGTGCTCGACATCAAAGTAGTAACTGACAGAGACGAAGTGCGCCTTTTTCGAATGGAAGAAGACGAGTGGGTGGTATATAGCACGGCGTGCACAGAGAAAGTAGCCTAACGCGACGCGAAAAGTGGAACGACAAAGAGAGGTGGCGCGGCCGCGTGACTTACGAACCCTGCCGCCGTGGCACTCGTGTATTTATGTGTGTTATACACCCGCACGGGGGCACAAGTGCACAAACACTTGACACGTTCCGTGATTTAATCTCGGACCCCGCTTTGAGTAGTCGGAGGACTTTTTTTTTCTTTCGAAGCGGAAAATCAATGGGCTCTTTATTTAAGGTTAAGATAAAACGTGTTCCCGTTTCTTACGTCATAAAGCCTTTCTTCGATTGTAAGTGACTTGCACAAATCTCAACGTAAATAATAGCGCAATTTGGCAAAGAAAGTTGAGAATAGTATTTCCACATCCCTTTATGTGGCCTTTTGGTGTTTCAACTGATATCAAATGAATAATTTAAATCCTATGCACTACTATAATTCAAACTTAATCTCTAATTTTGATTTAAATATGGATATTGTTTTTCAAAAGTTATCAACTCTGCCCAATTCCTTTTTTCTGGCCCTGACGAGATACCACCCTATTTCCTGAAACATTGTAGTCCTTCGTTAGCTTTACCAAGTTCATTACTTTATAATTTATCCTTAACCTCTGCAATTTTTCCGCAACAATGGAAAACTGCTTTTGTAGTAAGTACCGCTATTTAAATCTGGTAATCGGTCGAACATTCAGAACTATCGCCACATTAGTGCACTACCAGTTTTAGACAAAGTATTGAAATCCATCGTCGCTGATAGAATAATGTCTACATTCTCTCTTAACATAATTCCTGAACAACATGGTTTTATGCACGGCCGTAGTACCGAAACTAACCTTTTAATTGATCACCACTTTATCTTGGAATCCCTGGAAAAGAGCGGTCAGGTGGACTCTATTTATACAGACCTTAGCAAAACCTTCGATATAGTTTACCACCAACTTCTGTTGTGGAAACTACAGCATTACGGTGTCACAGGTATACTTTGACTTTGGATGCAATTATATTTATTAGATCGGTCACAATGGGTGCGTTTGGGTGCTACTACTTCTAATTTTATTTTTGAAACGTCCGGTGTACCACAGGGCAGCCATCTCGGGCCCATTTTTTTTTTACTTTTTATTAATGATATCAAATATTATATACATTATTCTAAATTTCTCCTTTTCGCGGATGATCTTAAATTATTTGCCAACATATCCTCATTGTCAAATTGCCTGGACCTTGAATCAGATTTTGATGGTATTTTAACTTGGTGCCGCGTCAATAACATGTTACTGATCATCGGAAAATGTAAAATAATTACCTTTACTAAAAAGAAAAAGAATATTCTTTCCTATTCTTACAAAACCGATTCAACGGTACTTAATCGTATTTCTCAAATTAATGATCTGGGCGTGCTTTTCGATAGTGGCTTGGGATTTAATTTTCAGATAGATGTTATCACTTGTAGAGCACTTAAACTGTGTGGCTTTATTAAACGTCAAACTAAAGATTTTACGAAAGTTATTGGTGTAATAACTTTGTTTCAAGGCTTAGTACGTCCTATTTTAGAATATTGTTCTCTTATATGGAATCTCAATACAATTTTTCACTTTGAAATAGATTGAAAGATCCCAGCGGAAATTGTAATTACATTCTTCAAATTAAATATTGCAAATATTTATTTTACCCGAAGTTTGAAATTACTGAGCAACAGTCTTACCTTCCGTCGTAAAGCCTCCTTACTTAAATTAGGTTTAATGCTAATAATTGACTGATGCCAGAATTGCTTTCTTTGTTTTCTTTTCGTGTTCCTGCTATTAATACCACACACAAAAAAAGCTAGTATCAATCTGAGTATTTTTATTTATTCAGAAATCGAAACTTAATATATATTTAAATGAACTAAATCTTTTGTTAACATAGTAGAAATTTTGAAAACCCAATATATCTTGGAACAAATAGTATAAATATTGCACTGACGTATACTTCCTCCAAATGAACATTATTATTGTTTTAAGAATAAATCTATGCACTCATAGTAGAGTCTGTAATTCAAAATTAAAATCCCTAGTAAAGTCAGGTAAGTTTGTAGTAAAATTGCATAGTGCGAAGAAAATGTAACACTGTCACTAATAGACATTTGATAAATTTTACACATAGAAGTACGTAATTATGCCCAGTTGAAACCTTCAATAGATCACTTTATAATTATCAACGGTTTTAGTAGAAAAAAGAAATTTTAACACTGTCAATACTGCACATTACCAGCAAATGGGCAGGTAATTTCCGATTTTAATATTAATAGCATATCCTCACTCGGCCAAGACTAAACTGATGCCTGTTTAAAAGTATATATATTCACAAATATTCAATATACACTTAGAGATGCGAACTTTTTTTTTAAAACTAGTATGAAGTTTAGTAGAGTAGTATTATAACAAGAGACGTTCCGTATTCAATTTAAAAATAAATAAAACAAACTACACACGCCCGGTTTACACACTTACCTGACTTTACCTTATACTTGTATATAATACTTATAAAATATTAAATGTTTTGACTGAAAACTTAAAATTCAAATTGAAATACCTAGTACTGAAACATTAAACGAATTTACTTCACCATTTCACCATTTTTGGTGAAATCTAAATGGAACCACAGTCTTTCACAGCTACTTAGGATAGGGTGAATGGACGATGCACAATGCTACATTAAATATTCGAAGGTAACAGACGTGTTGTCTAATATTAAAGATTGCGGTTTAAAAAACACTTTGAAATCATACCTTAGATCAGCTCCATTGTGTCGATAATATATGAACATGTAAGGGTACATTAACAACATATGTAGTATTACTATTATAGTTTCAGTAGTAATACCAGCAATTATTAACTGATTACATATATCAGTAAACAACTTCGACTACGATACCAGGCCCAGATTGATGGAAAGTATCCCGAGAAACCGGTCGCAACGACGGATACGTTTTAACATCTATACCTCTACGATCAATATCCCGTGCGCACTCCTGAGTACCGATACGTCCCTTCTCCCAACCATTGTTAAAACTATAAGTATGACATAAATTTATTTATTACATAATATTCTTTATTTATTATTTTCCCCTACCAGTTTTTATTAATAAAGCAATATTCCGTATTGCTTTATTGCTATTATTTCCGTATTTTTCTAGCTGCTGATATTCATTTGTAGGGGAAATACAGACTTCTAAAATGCTCCTTTCGTAAAGTGTTCGTAGAAATGTTTTCCTTATTATTAGCGTTACTAGGATAATTAATTACGAAGATATATGCGCATATTGACATTAAGCATAAGAGTAAAACTCTCCTCAGATAATTTTGATGGTTTTTTTTTGTTTTTTTACAATATCAAGAGATAAACAGATTACTTATTAGTTACAGTACTACAGTGTATATTTTAAAATCGAATATAAATATTTTTATAATAGACGTCTAGTATAATAATATTTGTGAACCATCCGTGCCCGAAGGACTGGCTAAATATTTCTTTTCTGAAGTTTGATGCTTGCAATAATCAACCGTATTCTATGGACAGACTATACTTTAGGTAAATTATTCTCTAGCTAGTTGCATCAACAGTAATTTAAAACACATGTTGAATAAAAGGAAGTGGATGGTAAAAGCAGTTTAAGAATATGTGTGCAGAGTTTATTATTATTATATAATGCCGATTAGTTTCATATTAGCTCATTGGTAAAGAAATTTAATTAATTTATTAATTTAAAAACTTATAGTTTCATCTTCGTGTATAAATTTCATTAAAGTTGTAAGCTCAAACTCCCCAATAAAAACTTTATATTGCACGTTGTCTATGCCTTCAATTAGCGCGACTGGAGCGGAAGACAATTGCCAGCAATTTAGATGAAAATTAGCGCGAGGAAAACCCGGACAGCCGGGCGCAGTTCTTCCTCGGACAATTGGTACAATTAATACGTTCTCGCTTGACATTTGGACGTCGGCTATGCTCGACGAGCGCGAACCACCCAGCTGCTTTCCACAGAAACATGGCTGGGGAAAAAAAAAACAACAATGAAAAAGAAAACGAAACACGAGACACACCGAAGACTAATAAGTGAAGTCATTAGTTCGAATTACGTTGTTTGTCGTCGTTTTTCGGGGTGATTTATTAGGAGATAACGCTGTCAGAAAGAGCAGCACAATGGTTTCAATTCATCGTTCGATGTTTATATATTGATGAGTCACATATTGCTGTGTCTGCTTTTTATAAAAGAAGCTGTGATCAATATCTACATTTAGATGGTCCTCAATTTCTTTATTTGTGCCATTAGATTTTTTTTCTAGAACGATATTTCTATATTTTCCCATTTATTGAGAGATTTAAAATATCTACCGCCAAATTTATTATGAATAATTCAAGATGACTTCAAGAGATACACTTCAAGAGATACGCCCTACCAACGTAGGGCTGATTTTAGTAGCAAAGAATGTGGCCAAAACTTGAGCGGAAAGCGACGTCAGTTACGTCCAATCAAGCTACCATTGGCTGCTGCTTAGAAACGGTTACATTGAGAAAAAAAGATTCTTTAGCTTAACAGCAAAACAATATTTGTTTGGATATATGACATCACTTAAGTACGATTTTCTTAAAAAAAACTATTTATTTCATACAAAATCGGTACAGTTACAGACACAGTAGCATTAGTACATGTACATTAAACTTGTATTACTTAAATCATTACGTCATGATGTTCTAAACATATAATAGCAAAGTTTTCTGGCCTATTATAGCAAATACGTTCGTAACATATTCTGCGAGTACAGAAATAACCGTCAAGATGGCGGTTGGACGAACATTTTCTTGAATTATGTATTATTTTCGGATGAGTTAACTTTTCATAACAACGGATTAGTTAATAGGCATGATTTTCATTATTACAGTGACGAGATCCCATTCTTGAGAACCTAAATCGTCAACATCGATGTCTTAATGTGTGGGGCGAAAGTTGGAAAGCACGTGATAGGGCCATACTTTTTGTTGATGGTCACTTGAATGGTGCCATGTCTCTACAATTTATAAAACATATACTTTTGGAAAATATACCTATTAATATTCGGCAAAGACTTTGGTTGCAATTAGACCGTGTTCCTACGCACTTTCAAATAAGCGTTCGGAAGGAATTAGATAGGCAGTATCCCAACAGGTGAATAGGCCGCGGAGGTCTACAGAATTGGCCGCAAGATCTTCAGATCTAACGAGCCCAGATTTTTTTTTATGGGGATATATTAAAAATATCGTTTATGACATACCACCAACCACACCGGACAATATGAAAGAGCGAATAAGAATGGCGTTTCAACCTATAACACCAAATGAAGGGTACAGGGGAAAAAAGATGAATGTCACAAATACCACTCTCTGAGAAAAATGTATTTGAAAATTGGAAGACTCATATATTATACCTACTAGAATGTATGTGTTAGATTGATTATATCTTGCGACAGTTATTCGTTGTTACCCTGTACGATTACTTTATCAAAACAATAACGGCTCTGGACTGCAACTTTACGTACTAATCTGAAAATGGCCGTTTATGGACATTCATCCTTTTTCCCCTGTACCCTTCAAATGTTTTGAATAATGTCAAAGACTCATTTCAAGAGTACACCTCTACATTAAAAACGATGGCCATCATCTTGAACACTTTTTAAAACATTAGCAGTTTTTAACATATCAGTTTATCCCTTTTAATAAAAAACATTTCTGAATTTTACTTAGTTATAACTTTTAATTAGTACGTAGGAAAAGCCAGCTGAAGAGTTTGTCTGATGAATATCGTCTATCTATGTTGAATAATAACAGCAGTTTTGTCCAAGCACGCTTCAAAAAAAAAAAAAATAATGGCTAGGAATTAATATTTAAAAAAGAAAATTCTAAATTACCAAGAAACTATAAGAGATAGGTATAGTCATACAATCTTAAAGACTGTTAAAATAGAATCTTATTAAAGTATGAAATACAGGTTCCATTTAAATGATAATGCTACTTTAAAGATATAGCGAAAATTAAAAGTATGTTTTTGTTCACTCTGTATAGTTTTTTTGCATTACTTTTATTTTATTATCAACTCTAATACATTAGTTAAAAAATAAATACAGTTTCAAATATCTAGCTTAAATATGCACGACAAGCATGCCTCTTAAATTTTGGTCTACATTTTGAAGAATAGTTAATTATCTCGTAAACGAGTTGAGTTAGGTATAAGAAACCTAATATCAACTTCTCTTTATTTAGTATGTACTATCAAAATATGCCATAATATTCAGGGTGTTCCATTTAGTTTTTCACAACATTGGTATGTAACTTTTCTTTGAGTCACCCTGTATACTTAAAAATAATTTTTAAATATGATCCTTCTGAACCCGTATAACCCTTAACAAAAACAATTTGAAAATATGTTACCACTTTTCGTATATAAACCGAGGCGAATGTGGTGGCCCACCCTGTATAAACAAGCCACCTGTTTGAGTCATTGAATATTTGACAACACATGAAAATAAGAAAAAATAACCCCCACAAAAACAAAGAAATTTTAACTCCATTCGATTCTATGAACTGAATCAAAACTTATTCGATTACTACCAAGTTCCGATGCATCATAACTGATTTTGAATCAATGTAGAGCGCTACATTGCGTACATAAAAGTAGTCGTTTAGAGTACCTTTATATGAATTTTGCCTATTACTGGTCTATGTTATACGATTTTAAAGATTCTACTGAATATTTGATAATTTCTGGTATTTGTACACTCGGAATGACTGAGCACGCATCGACCGGTATTAAAACTTCCTTCTCTATCTCTATCACTTAAGGAGAAAACCGTTTTCTGCATCCTTTTGGTAATCGATAAACGAATTTGTACACCAAACAAAACACGCAAAGACAATCGTTGGCCCGTAAGGGAAGGGATTGGCCTTTTTCCTTTGTTCCATGCCGGTGGTTTTGTATCGCTAAATCGCGATTACACGTCACAGGTCGTTGCCTACCACTTTTCTTTAATAGCTTTTCCAGGTATTAAATTAAGAAGGCCTATCAGATACTTCTAAGTTAAATAGTAAGTGGGCCTTGCCACTAATAGTCCATTATATGATGATTTAAAAAAAAAACCTTATTTTTTTTATTTGTTATTGCCATATAAAATACTTAAGATACCTATTAATTGTGAAAATAAATACTGTGCATTTATGTTTCAATAAACGTAATCAATACTTAGCAAATCCGCTTTTATTTCATATATCGAAATAAATAATCGACCTATTACATAATAAGAATAATGATTAGCTTAGACCATTACGAGAATTGTCATATAAGTTTCTCTTTCTTTTCAGTAACAACGTCTTCACAGCAAGTTTAAATATATGTAAATTTTTCTATTCTTTGGACAGTCGATGATATTTTACCATTATTTTATTTCTTGTTTTGGTGGATAATTAACTGCAGCTAAAATGTACGCACACAAATGAGTTTTGCAGTTGTCAGTGTATTCTAGGCCTTACAAGAATCTGACAGTTCTTTCCTGCAAAATGAAAATTTGTACGCTTCTCCAGATGTTCCCTAAAAGAGTAATTCTTAAGACATTGCACACAGACGAAAGTTTTTATATAAGTAGTCAATCTAACATTATTTTAAATGTTGATTGATAATAAACTGCGTGACAAAAAAATGCAACACCTTGAAGGAGCTGTGTCACACAGCTGAAATTTTCGCTGAAGTTTAAAGTAGTGAATTATAACTACTAGTTTTCGATAGTAAATCATAACAATTGGAGAAAAAAAATACCAACAATCAGCAAAAAATATCAATAAAATGCCACATTTCTTCTTCACGATTGTTTATGCACTGTCTAACTCGGCGAGGAATAAATGTGAATAAAATTATCAATGGCATCTTGAACGATCTTATTCCAGCCTTGTTGTAGATGATGACCGAGTTCCTGCAAGGTGTTTGCTGCTTGTGGTAAACGTCTTATGTAGCGATAATTCTTCAATACTCGAATGTCTTTCAAGTAAACTTTTGGGAATAACAGGAAAGACATCTTAGCGATATTTTTTTACTCCTAAAGAACAGAAAAAGGGAAAACATACAGAAGGGGCCAAAATGAAAATAAATTGTTAACTGATCGTTTCTTTGTTACCATAACGTCGTATAAACCACCCAATAAATTCTCGAATAGTATTATAAATATTATAATAATACTTAGGTTACATTAAAAACGTGTGTAACATTCGGTTGATATTAGCATACGTATGTTTCACCTTACAAGGATCTTCGGTGCTACTGGTTAACCTAATGTATCATACGGAGAAATTCGTATATATACTACAACAATTGTTATCCTTCATAGATACATATTGTAGTTTCAGATCGACAATTTAGCAAATATCTTCACGTTAATAATGAGATTCCCATCTTAAATTCTTATTCAATTATTCTTCCACTTATAGTAATACTGTTCTAGAGATGTATGTAATAATTACTTACATGTTCTAGACTTGGAGTTCCTACTTGCACAAGGAACTAACTGACGATAAGTCAATAACCACAGCAGCTTTCATTAACTCGCCACGGCGTACATTTTATGGCTTAGGTATATCTTAATTAATAATTAATACTCCTCCTACTATTTTGGAAATTCCAGAGAAGGTGCTCTAACAGGAAATATTCAATTAATTTCTTGTGTTTTCCCGACATCACGTTCCTCCAATGTCAACAGTGCAAATACCTGATCTCGCCTTTAAAAGAGGTATTCGAAATATTTAACTGAGAATCTGAGGCTTGTGAAAATTATTTCAGGGGTTTAATTTTAAATACCTGAGGATTTAATTAAGTCTGATCTAGATGACGTAGTTGTAGTGGTTTAGTTTTTGCAGTACGTTTACCCTACGCAGAAACTGCAGTCAAGAATAAATCTTTCGACAAACTACTATAAAAAGCCGTAATTTCTTTTTTTAACAGGTTGAAAGTTCAGTGATATATATACATATATACTAATTATTCCCATTTTTATCGAGAATCATCGTCTATTAAATTGTAAACCTCTTTTCATTAGTAATTTCGAAATTAATATTTAGTATTGGCTGCTAAATGAAGATAATGATAATAATTATAGAGTATTCTCGTGAATAAATAGCTTTCTCTTCTCGATGAAATTTGTATATGTTAAGCGTACCATTTTATTGAATAGATACATATTCACACTACCTCCAGCATCATATCCTCTAGTAACTGCATTTAAACGTTCTTTTAACTTCTTTGATTCCCACGCATTCATTTCCGTGTTTAATAATATTATATATTTATATTAATCATTATTTTGTCTGCACCCACCATGCGAAAAATGAAGTGAGCAGTAATTTAATTATAGAATCTTTGTAGGTATAGGTTATAAAAAAAATATGATTTACAGTATGAATGTGTATTATGTTGCTTTATTATATCTATAATTGTAACAAAAGATCATCAACATGTTGCTGATAGAAGTTGTATTAATACTAGAAAGATAATTTGAAATAGCATGTGTTGAGTTAAAAAGTATTAAATTCGATTGTAGCCTAGAGAGATTAACGTAGAGATGTTTCTTTCGTGATGGTAGGTCGTTATAAATAGCGTCGCGGGGTCAAAAATATTGAAGAAAATTGAACGGCTAGAGTTTTTAATTTTAAAATACCTATATTAGAAAGGAAATACTTATTTTCATTTAAAATCACTGTTTAGTCAAGAAGAGTTCTTGTATTTGACTCTCTTTGATTAAACAACGCTTTTAATTGATTGTAACAATAAAGACGTAAAACGGTCTGATTTAAATATAAATATACATGGCGGGCATTGTCTCCACGTATTAGATCCCTCAAAACGGCATTGCAGGGTTTAACAATCTTCTCAGACCACGACGACCACACGGTACCAATTATCCCCAGAGATAAAATGAAGGTTATCAATCCACCACAATCGCATGACAGGCCTCCCAGATCATACAAAGAAACTTTCTTTCTGTATTTTATGGAGCAGTCATTAAATCTGTCCACGCTACCGCTTTTCCTTAGCGCGTCTCTCGTGCGCACCACATGACTCCATCACGCTAAGTACGCCGGTACGAAAGGAATCTGCTTAGATGAAAGTTCGGCTAAAAATGATGCTAAACAAAAGAAAAGAAACGTTATGTTGCAAAGAATGAACTTATTAAAGATAAAAAACGATACCAAAACTGTAATTGAAAAGTAAAATGCGAAGAACAGTTGAGCTACCAACCTAGCTCAGCTACGCGCGGGTAGATGACTCTAGTAGTACTAAGAATAAATAAAAATAGGATAAAAAGATGAAAATTCAAACGTTACAACCTAATGATATGCTCTATGGTTTCAGATTTTGTAGGGCACATTCTACACTTATCGTTTGTCAAGTGCGGGTCCCTAATGTATTTTTTTTGTAGTTTAGGGTAGGTACCACTTGGTCCTGGACCAACAATAAGAAGCCCTCTGTTTCCGGGGAATAAATTGCTACTATACAACCATTTGTTGGATGCTTCTAAATAGATACGTTCTTGTTTTACGTTATTGATATGTCTACCGTGTAATTGTTTCTTTCTCCTGCTGTTTAGTAACTCTTCTTTAGGGATATTCACACCTATAACTGCGGCTCTGTTAAGATGCAGTGGCGTATAATTTCTATCGGCGTTTATCGTCGCTAAGCATATAGGATCCTTTTCTGAGTTGTTATAAAAATAATTTCGTATTCCATTGCTGATCTTGTAGCGCAGCCTCTTTATATTAGCTAATCCTCCTCCCTCCTCTCCTCCCTCTCATCGACTTTGGTAAGTAAAGTCGTTCGGTACAACTGCGCGATGTAATATAAATAAAGCAGATCAATCGTATTATTGTAATTTAGTATGTATTATATTAATAGAGTTGTGTAAATCTTTTTTGGGGACAAAATCCGACAAAGTGGGCAAATAAACGGGCCACCTTGCGATGCATTCGCATTTTATATCACTACATATTTAGATAAAATAAATATTTCTACATTTTATAGGGAAAAACAGGCACTGTTGTTACAACACAAATTTGTTTTTGTGATAAATATAAATCGGGAAATTCTTTAATAAACTTTCGCACCGCGTCAAGAGATGGTCTCCTTTTTCCCTTCCGCACGTTCGTCATATTTGATAATCATACGACCGCCTTGTATAAAGATCTGCTGGATACTGACATGAAGCTCTACGGTTCGTCTGCTTTATTGGAGTGCATAAGTTGGAGCGCACGTTCTGAATACGTACACTTCTCGCAGGAAAAATCGGGACACCAGCAATCGTCAATTTCAAAATTTCTTGGGTGTAAATGCAGCTTTTAGTGGTGAATATATCCTTCACCTATCAAAGCCATAAATCACATAAATGTATAGAGAGAAAAAGGTTTATATATAAAATAAACAAATCCGAGTTTCGGTGGCGGCGTTTCCTTTAGAAATACCGAATACGGAAATGTTCATGCAAAAAAAGATTCATAACAACAAAAAGGCCTCTTGAATAGACGGCTTCATTTAGAAATATAGTATATGTATTTAACTGGTTTGATGTTATGCAGAGATAATTGTTTTTTTAAGAAAACATTGGTTATGAGATTTTAAAATTACATTACTTTTTAGTGCTACTTTGATATTAGTTACTTACGTTAACAATAGAAAATATGTCAACCAGCCTCCTGATTTTTGGGATAATGTGATTTTTACAGATTTATTGATTACACTATTATTGTTTAGTATTTTTAAATATTGTATTACTTTAATGTTTTCGTCTATCTATTAAAAAAATACCAAAAACAGATTTAAGATTTAAAGCAATTAAGTTCGCGAAGATAATTTTTTTTTGTATTAATTCCCCGTTTATTGTATTTTCAAGAAATATATCTTAGTTATCGCCTGTGTAATCCTCCAGGCAGTAGAAATGAGAAAATATTAAAATTAAATGAATCAAATCCAAAAGCAAATATTGTAGCACTAACTGAGATTGACGAACAATATGCTTTCTTGCGATGTTTGTTATATATGTAAATGCAATGATATTGTAAATAATTGTTAATAAACGTGTGCTACATAAAGTCAGTTTGTAAACAGACCAAGCGTTGTCCATATTTCAAGAAAATAGAACGACATTGGATTACACAGACCATAGCTGCAATATGTTTCTTGAATATACAATAAACGCAGGGTTAATAAAATAAATAATTTCTTTGCGAACTTAATTGCTTCAAGAATTTTATAAATAACCCTAAAATTATTTTTGGCAATTTTTTAATACATAAAAACTTGATAGTAATGCAATACTTAAGAATATTAACCAACAATAATAGTTAATACATCAATAATAGTGTAATCAATAAATCTATGAAAATCACACTTTTCCGAAACTAAGGAGACTGATTGATTGTCTATTGCTAAAGTTATACTTGCGCCCATACATCGAACTAAGTGACTAATATCAAAGCAGCACTAACAAGTAATATAATTTTAAAATCCTATCACCATATGCTTTCTTAAAAAAGAATTATCTCTATATAACATCAAATAAGTTAAATACGTATACTATATTTCTAAATGAAGCCGTCTATTCAAGAGGCCCTTTTTGTTGTTACGTATCATTTTTTTTGCATGAATATTTCCGTATTCGGTATCTCTAAAGGAAACGCCGCCGTCGAAACTCCAATGTGTTTATTCAGTGTATAAACTTTTTTTCTCTATACATTTATATTTCTGTTTAAAGCTGCATTTACACCCAAGAAATTTTAAAATTCTCGATTGCTGGTGTCCCGATTTTTCCTGCGAGAAATGTACCTGCCGCGCCCGAAAAATTTGCCTAACTCTACTAATCACAGCTATTGCAAATGTATTAATAGCTGTCGTCAGATGTTTTGAATTTAATTTAGTTTTTAGAAGTTTGTTTTAAACGTACTGTGTATTTCTTAGTCAAGAATTCCTTTATCTTTGCATGTTTCACTCCCTTACCCTATAAAAACGCAAGTACATAACTTGAATTTATTTACTTATATTTATTTATTTATTTTGCTGGTGTTCGCTTCGATATCCTCTATGCAAATAATTCCTCACACCGAGTAGTATATTTTTTGCAATATACGCTGCCTCTGTTAGTTAAAATAACGCCCGCCGAAGTGTTAACAAAAGTCAAAATGACTCTAAAACGGTAACCGATAGGTAGCAAGATGTTTTACAAGATTGGTTTTAAAACGCCTGTTCGTAGAATTTAAAAATGCACTAAAAGATACAGGTTTCTAATTATAATATCAAAGATGGCCAAGACTTTCGATGTAACCGGAAGTGCGGCAGAGATGAAGTTATTTTTTTCTAAACAGACAAGAGCTAACTAGGATTAACTCCGCTTTAAGTATTAAAATCGATATCATTCAAAAAGTGATTGGAAATTCTATCTAGTAATTGTAAGTGATCGGTGTGATGAAACATTTTAACTTTTTCTCAAGCAAAATATCCTAGCTTAAACCGCGCGTGGCAAGATTCTATAAATATTCTATAATTCCGCACCGGTTATTTTCTAAATTTCCAGACATCCACTAAATTGCGTCTAATTTAAATTAACAGGAAACGTTCAATGAACTCCTCGCGCCGATTTTCCTAATGGAAATAGACCCGCTGAAATCATGAATCGTCGGTTCTTCCTTCTAAACCGGCTAATAAACGTATAATAGGAACGTACCTCGCAAATTGGCTGTTAGAATTCCGCCGAATTCCGAAACGATTATTGTAATTATGCACACGATACCGCTAGCACCGTCTCGATGTTTGACGCTTTCTCCTCCTCCGTACGTATATCCAACAATCCCGAGGGAATATTCGGATTTCCGTTCCGCGAGTGTGGAAACATGTAATACGGTTGGCGTTATTGCCCAAGGTCGCAGAGCCCGTTGTATTCTCGCGCTCCGCTAACTCGATTACTTCAGAATTTTAATCGCGCCGAATTACGACGCGGTAAACAACGTCTACTAAACGCTCATTATACTTTGTAATTAGCCGGGTAATAAAGTAACAAGGCGGTGCTGGCGGGAAGTTGTAGTGTTCACGCTGTTCGTAAGTCAAAGGCGGTGAAGAACACAGTAGAATGAGAAAAGTCTGCAAAATTCAACAGTTGCGTAAAAAAATTATTCGCTAAGCCGCGAACCGTGAAGAAGGCACTGGCTTGGTCCTGGACAAATAAGAGACACCGAGTTTGACTACAGAACGAATTTCTCGTAGATAAATGCTGAATTCGTTGAATGTTGTTTCCTTTGACGAAAGTCGTTGGAAAAGTTATTATTACCATAAAATTATTCAGACTTTCTCGTGGAAGCTGTTTATACCCTTGGTATTTTCATCAAAGTTCTAAGGCATAACACGATAAGCTACTGAAAAGTGCTAAAACGACTATAGGCGTTTTGGACTTAGCGAAGCATGAATTTTCCGTTAATATCCATGTATGTGTGTATGTATGTAGATAGAAGGGTGATATTACACTGCGACCTAAAAGATCTGTTGTGTCCCCTATTCTTGCTGCTTTACAGCTGGCCTTCCAATCCTATTCCTTTCAGAAAGTGTAGGATGTCAGAGGGCCCTAGTCTAGGTAAGTCTCCCTCTTCGATTTCACATGCTCCCAGGTGCAACGCCCTCGAGTTGCACAGTGCTACACAGTTTGAGAGGGGGTGGATGGGTGTTTCATCCCGTTCCCCACAAAATCTACATTCAGATTCCTTTTCCAATCCAAGCTTACTCAGGTGTCCTTTCAGTCTACAGTGGCCTGAAAGTATTTCTGTTAATATGCGAACATTGTTCTTACTCAGGTTGATGCTTTCTGTAAACCTCTTCTGGTTATAAGTTCCCAGAAGAATTTTACTTTGCCTCATTCCCTGGAGATTTTCCCAGTAACTGGATTTTCTCTGCTCCATTTTTATTTTCAGTTTCTTCAGTATTGTACTGCTCCTTAACCCGCAAAAGGGTTCAGGCCCTACAAAAGGCATTCCAGCCCCTTTTTTGCGAGGTTATCCATTATTTCGTTTCCTTCCACTCCTGTGTGACCCGGAACCCACAGGAGGGTTACTTTATTTCTTTTGCCTATCTCATTTAATTTCTCTAGGCATTCCCAGACCATCTTCGAAGTGATTTCATATGAACTCAGCGCCTTGATGATAATCTCCTGCTTCCGATAATTTCTATCTATATTGAACTGGACACATCTTTCAATAGCGTGTATTTCCGCCTGAAATATACTTGGATATTTTTCCAAGCTTTCAAAATATGTGGTTCTAGGCCCATATATTCCTATTCCAGTTCCCTCTGCCGGTTTGGAGCC
Source organism: Protaetia brevitarsis (assembly GCA_004143645.1). Taxonomy (NCBI): domain Eukaryota; kingdom Metazoa; phylum Arthropoda; class Insecta; order Coleoptera; family Scarabaeidae; genus Protaetia; species Protaetia brevitarsis. Next base: position 2,013,996 of record RXPK01000305.1, read on the forward strand.
ATCAGTATACCATTTGATGGCATTTCTATTCAAGTTCAAGATGGTGTTATGATCCCACTCGCTCCTGTTACTCAGCTTTATGATGAATTCCTTCACAAAGCCTTTTTTTAACATATCATCCCGGGGCATATCCCAGGTTTGATCACCGTCAGGAGATTGAGGCCTATGCCTAATCATTCCTTGCTTGACCATTCTGAGTGTGGTTCTTTTTGCCGCACCTTCTACTACAATATGGAGGGGGGTAAGATCCAATACTACTTCGATAGCTGCTGTTGGGCAGGTTCTCATAGCTCCCGTTATGCATACACATGCTAATTTTTGTACTTTCGAAAGGTTAATTCTCGCGGTGCGGTGGCCAGATTAGTTCTTTTGCTCCATGCTACTGATGCATAAGTGATGATCGGTCTCACTATCGCTGTATACATCCAAAGCAGTATTTTTGGGTTGCATCCCCAATTTTTCCCTGCAAAGTTTCTGCACACCATCAGAGCTCTTTTGGCCTTGTTGGTTACTTCAAGTTCATGTTTATTCCATAGAAGTTTATTATCTAGGACAAGGCCTAGATATTTAACCTCCGTTCTCCAATATATATTTTGCCCATCCAGTTTTATGGTTTTAAGATTGGATTTTCTTTTACTGGTAAATGCTACTAGGGTTGTCTTAGTAGGTTTGACATTGAGTCCCATCGATTGACACCATCTTCTCGTGAAGTTCAATCCTCTTTGAACTATGTCACAGAGGGTATTCTCAAATTTATCTCTTGCGTATATGTTATATCATCAGCATACCCTTGACAAGGTATGCCTAGATCCGTCAGTCCGCATAAGAGTTCGTCTACTATTAGGCTCCACATAAGTGGGGATGTAACTGCTCTCTGTGAGCATCCTCTGATCGTACTAACCGAGATGGTCTTATGTCCCACCTCCGCCTCCGCCGACCTGGTAGACAGTAGCTGCGATATCCATCTAGAAGTCACGCCGTCTACCCCCCTATTAATTAATGCTTTTTTGACAGACTCGTGTGGAGTGTTATATAAAGCGCCCTCTATGTCTATATAGAAAGGCGCACACTACGGTTTCTTTATTCGTCAGTGCATCTTGGATTTGGTCCGTCAGCTCCACTAATGCAGTCTCAGTGGATTTGCCTGTTTGATAGGCGTGCTAACAGAGATGCAATTGCACCCAGTTAATATCCATATAAACCGCCAAATTCAAATCAGTGGTTCATATACGGAACTATTTCTTGCTCATCCATATGCTGTACGAAAAGCTATAATATTTTGTTACGTCTCAAAATTAAGCAAGAACATGTGTGGAATATCGAAAACTCCACCTCTACCTAACACACTATTATCTAACGAGTACCGTCTATAAAGAGTCCGAAATCCAGTATTAACACCCTGACCGGCCAGATTGGCCTTATGGGCGCTTTAATTTAACGGCATTATCTTCCGCCAGCAAAAACCGATTCTAGGGGCGAAAGCTTTTTCGTTTTATTATCCCGAAGATTTGCCATGGAGCGCAGCGATTGCACTTGCACTGCAACGAATAGACAGATCGTATAACGCAATTAAAATTCGTTGCGCCGCCGCTATAATATTTAAGGGGAAATACCCCGGATAATAACACTGAATACAATTACTCCGATAATCCGGTTTATGTTACGGACTACGGACGCCGGCTTGCCATCCGCATAATGACAAAATCAGAGCGTCCCGGTCTATCGTAAATGTTGCTCCGGTATTCGGTGTTGTTGCGTGTAGTAGTAGTAGTTGTTTGTAGTGCCATTGGTTCCTGTGATAATAATTACTGGGTCAATATGCGGTAGTTGAACTCGTTTTACCGATATTGAACGGAAATTTAGTTAGGCCAAAAGTTAATTAGTGATTTTTATGGCGGATTTTGTTGAATGATTTATGTAAATTATATAAAATTAGTAGTAATTTTAATTAAGCTTTAGCGGAATAATTGGGTTACTACTAGACGTTTATATACGACAGAAAATTTTGTATATTATATATTTACCTAGTTAGGAAATATTTTGCTAATTTTAACAAATTCGTCGTCCGTATAGGTAGATTTAAAAGCGACTTTTGTAAGTTTATCAAACAGAAAAGTTGTGCTTACTTAATCACAAAAATTTTGCTACAAGCTTTGTGAATTTCACATTGTTAACTCCTATTGTTTGAAAAATTAAAAAAAAATGTAGTCAAACAAAAACTTCTCTCTTTGTTAAAACCCTAGACCACCAAAAACTTGTACAATCAACTCGAAAAATTAAAACTTAACACATCTACTCTAAGTACAATGCCATCGCAATCCGCGACGGAGTGGACTATCGTCTGAAAAGATAATACCATTTACGGTGCGCGACGAAGATGCCGCCACCTTTTCGGCTTGCCTAGCCATTTATGTTTTCAGAATTAGACCTTCGTAGTTTCCGCCAATTTTTAATACTTTTGTTCATCAACTGTTCGTACTTTTTGTCTTATATTTTACTTATCATTGATTTTAGTTGTATAGTTTACCGTGCGTTAGTTATATTAGGGTGTACGTAACTTATTGCTACATCAATAAATCTTTTTTACGTTTACAAATATCGATGCCAGTATACTTGCTTATTCCTCATTTAATTGAAGGGGTATGAGCTTTCTATAGAAAAAAAAAACCCTAGAATAATAAAATAATTATAACTATAGGTTTTATACGATAATAGTTTTTCAAGAACAGTTTCACGCATAAAAGGTTTTCTTCTTGTTGTAGCATTATAATTCTTAAAGCTTTAAAGTCAAAATATCTGATGTATATGCAGAAATTCCAATACAAGTAATTCGATTTATGCCGATAGCAATAGATAGAAAACATAATAATAACTATATTTTTTATTGGATATTGTGTACTTGAATGGATAAATATATTCAAATGCAAAACCGATATTGTTCATTCCATTTTTAATTTATTATAATATATAAAAAGCTATTTGTTTCGGCCCAATCTGACCATATTCAGGTCTGTGTTTTCGGTTGACGATATAGAGTCTGAAGATGGTCAGTTTCGGCCGAAGCAAGTAGCTTTTTATATAATTATTATAATAAAATAAGAATGGAACGAACAATGTATGTTTTGCATTTGAATATTTTTTTTTTAATAAAATAATTGTGTGTATAAGATTTTTCCATATTTTCTTTCTTTTTGTAATTTCCAGTTGGCATTTATGTCTGATAGATTATTTTATATATCTATTTCCTGTATCTTTTTTCGCTTATGGATTTAATTTCTTACTACTGTACTCCTGAAACAGATTTCTGTTGAAATTCGTAACAATATACACACATCATATCCAGGTAAATCGGAAGTCCGATTCTGATATAAATATACTCATCGAATTCTCGATTTGCATTTAATCGAATGTGAAAAGTCTGTATGAGAGTTATCTTTGCAAGCATTAGATACAGATGGAAAAGCAAAATTTTGGAATGAAGGATTAATTAAATCAACCAAGACGGTTTAGTCTTTAGGTGGTAACAAAAGTCGGTGAGTGAGGGGTAAGATGGCTTACTGAAGGTGTAACAATTATTAAAGTCCAAAATTTCCATTATTGCAATGTGAAAAAAATAATTAACATCTTTGATAATATTACTTTAAGGTAACAGTAATTAAGAAGAAAGATTTTAATCCATAAACTTAAAAAAAAAAATTAAGAAAATTTCAAATTGGCCCCATAAACAGGGTAAAACGGGCTATATTCATGAGGTAAGATGAACTACAGAAAAATAATTATATAAACTATTTATTTTTCAGTTGTTCGTAGCACTCCATACGTTTTTGAAACTAATTAGGTTTCCATTCGCTTTTCCAAAACGACTTTGACAGCGTTTTTCATGCTTTCGTGTGGCCATTGACCCTATCATTCTTAACGCTTATATGTCCGCACCATCCCAAAACCAAACCAAAGAAAACATCCAAACCGGCTTGGAGCAAGACAGGCTACCGCATGACCATATTCCTCCCTTGGTAGTTTTTAAAAGTAGCCGAATATTTTTTTGATAAATTATTGAAACAAATTCCCGTATAATTAATCAGATGAAAGCCCAATAAATTGTGTTTCTACACCCCTGCTTGTTACTGTAAATACTTTAATTCTGTGGCTAAGTCACGTATTAAAAATGAAGAAGAAATAATTACGAACTTAAGTAAATTCACTTTCTTGAGAATAGCTTACTAACAAAAATTGACACGTTCAACGGCATTCGGGATACGCATCTAATTCACTTCGTTATCAGGTCCTATTGTTTTTGATTCGGCAGTTAAATCGGGTAGCTCGCCTTGCCTCCCAGCCCGTCTTTATAAATACTCCAAACTGTGGCACTGGTAATACTGCAAACATCTTCTAGACCTGTCACCATAAACTGCACTAAACTGGACGTACGTTTCATATCATTATCATCATCAGTAGAAACACTGAACTGAATAACTACACTAAAACTACCCTAATTTATACCTAAAAAAGTCACGGTACAATGGTTACTGCCGATGCCGTCCTGCTTAACTAGTCACTAAACCTAACTCTATCAATCAATATGTATTTATTGTATCACTATACAATATTTAGTCAAATTAAGTAAAATAATCACAAGTAACATACAGGTGTAAGAAACAAAGACATCGTATATGTTTACATATGTAAGTAAGTAAGTATGTAAGTAATAGAAGGGTGGTGTTACACTGCGACCTAAAAGATCTATTGTGTCCCCTATTCTTTACATATGTACAAACGCCAATAAATTATTTTTACAATTTAGAAATTCGTCAAGCGTGTAAATAACTTTGTTCAATAAGTAAGTCTTTAATGAGTTCGCAAACTTGTCACTTGGGAGGCTCTTTATACTGTCCGGCAATTTGTTAAGAATTTTTGTGCCCCAATACTCCGCACTTTTCTGTGCATCTAATCTACTACTACTTATACACTCTAAAGACAATAATTTAATGGTTCTAAATCTGAATTCATTAAAATATGTTTATTTTTATACATTTCCATTAATAGTCTTAAAAATTTGGGCAAATCCGATATTTATAGAATATCTTGTGAAGATTGTGATCATGTATATATTGGGCAAACTAAAAGATCAATTAAAACGCGTTACAAGGAGCATTTGGCTCATCTTAAATTTACGTAAAGAACTATGTACAATTAAATTGTTATGAAGGTATGGAAATATATAAAAACAAACATATTTTAATGAATTCAGATTGAGGACCCTTGTGTTTATAGTTTATTAAGTGAAAGTAGTAGATTAGATGGAGTTAGGATTAGTGAGTAGTTAAGCATGACGGCAGTCAGCCATGACCGTGATCGTTGTACCGTGACCTTTTTTAGGTATAAATTAGGGGTATTTTTAATGTAGTTATTCAGTTCAGTGATTCTGCTGATGATGATAGCTTTGCTATTGAAACGTACGTCTAGTTTAGTGCAGTTTGTGGTGAGGTGTCTAAAAGAAGTTTGCAGTAGAACCAATATGAACAACACAACGAGGTCACGCTTAACTAGAACGAAATCATATCGTATAAACAAACAAAGTAGAGCGGTCAAAATAAGAATAGAAGAACACAAAAAGATCTGTAGGAGAAGAGAAACCGAAAAATCAAAATTGGCTCAGAATGTTCCCAAGTATGTTGAGATCATAGAGTAGATTGGGGAAATGCTTCAGTCCTATCCAAAGAAGATGAACAAACAAAAAGGAAATTGAAAGAAACCGCTTACACATTGATGACACCAGAAGCTATCAGTGCTCCAAGCCTGGAATTGCATAGGGTATAGGTGCCGTTAGTGCATAACTGCATACAACAAGGAACATATGGGCACTCTAGTGAGTTAATAAGATACAATTAGAATTCTAGAACCACAATAACACCGCAACAATAAAGGAAAAAACTTTCCGTGGAAACAGATTTCAAAAATGTCAACAGTTCTACAGTTCTTTCAATGCTCGTCAGTTTCAACATATAGCCTCTTACCTATCTGATCGTACTTAGCAAGTGTTGTTGAACTCTGAATATTCCTCCCCATTACCAATCACTCATGGCGTGCCTCAGGGAGCTATATTAAGCCCATTATTGTTTTCTATTTACACCTCAGCGTTGCCTGCTGCCATCCAGGATTGTCAGTATCACTTATATGCTGACGACACCCAAATATATCTCTCCTTTGACTCTGATAACTATTTAGAAGCTCAGCACATCCTTAATTCCGATATAAAAAGAGTTTGCAATTTTGCAGATAACTATCAGTTGAAAATTAACCCCGAAAAAACTCAACTAATTGTTTTTGGCCCGCAGCGTGCACGGGATATTATTAAAACCAAATTGCAGCTTAGAATAGCTTCTCATGATATTCCATTTTCAGAGAGCGACAAAAGTTTAGGAATTTGGCTTGACTCTTCTCTCAAATTTAACTTAAACACTGTTAAATTAGTACGAAAAGCTTTTGCTGCTTTAAAATCTATCTATATTAACCGTCATTTTTTCGACTGCCTCACTAGATCTTTACTATGTGAATCATTAGTTTTATCTATCTTCAATTACGGCGATGTATTGTATTCTTCGTGTATTAGAAAAGAAGCGGCTGCTGAAATACAGCAAGTTCAAAACTGCTGCATACGTTTTATTCATGGATTATCCAGATTTCAGAGGACATCACATATTCTCAAAAACTTAAATATTCTTAACATGCACAACAGATGACTATTACATATCGCCTATTTCTATGTCAAAATTATAAAAACACGAAGCCCGTCGTATCTGCATAATAAAATACAATACAGATGTCAAGCACACATTGTAAATATTCGTGCTACCAAATATTTATCTATACCAAAACATCGTCTAGAACATTTTAAAAGCAGCTTTACTTATAATATTGTCAAAATTATTAATGACCTTTTGCCCAATTTCGATATTTATAAAGTCCCTATCTATGTTATTAAAACCTGGCTCAGACAAAAACTTCTTACAAGGGAACACCGGCGGGTGTCCCCCTCCGATTTCGATGAAACTTAACAGATCGAAAGAGTACCTTAAAATAAGAGACACGTATTTTTTTTATCGGCGTATCCGCACGATTTTGGGGTACAGCCCCCTCCAAAGTTTGGACGATTTCCTAAATATTTCCTAAATTATAACAGATATTAAATTTTCCTCTTAACATAATTTGCAGCATATTGCATGGCCCTAAGGGTGGCGTCGTCCGTATTCGCAAAAAGTAAATAACGGGGGACGGGGTACCCCGCACCCCCCATTTTTTTTTACATTCTTTCTTTTTCTTATTCGTCAAAAGAAGGCTGATTTTACATAGAATACGATGATGTATAACAAGTTTAGAAAATTAATAATTGTAAAAATAGAAAAATAATAATAAAGCTTCAAAATCAATAAACTTATCTATTGATATAAATCAAATGAACTATAACAGAAATAAGTTTTTATCCCTAACATAATTTCCAGCATATTGCCGAACTTCAGCAATTAGTGTCAAAAGACAAAACTTTGAACATTTTAAATATACCAAAAAAACGACAGGGATGGTACAAACTCTAGATGTATATGGTTTTAGATTGTGGAAAAATTTTGTTAGAACTTTTTCGGATATAGTGATTCTTATGAACTACGACATAAATCTATGTCGTATATAAATCAGAGAAATAATATTATTAAGTTGCAATCCCTAACCCATAATCAGTTTTCTTCCCCAAGATTTTTCGACGTATTCAAGTACTCGTGGTATAAGAATGGATACGTTGAGGAAAGAGCTGGGCCCTTTAAAAATCCTGTAGAGTTTTGTTTTAACAAAGATGCGCAGTCTACACCCTTGTGTAGTATTTGCAATAAACCAGCTATTGTGCGGTGTTCATGGTGCAAACAAAATCTGTGTTTTAAACACTTTTACACAGACTATCACTACTGTAATACTTACATAGCTTAATTACTCTATGTATATTAATCTTGTTCGCTATTGAAATACATATATACCAATAATCGCGTTACAGTACGTCATGTATTTAAACATTTATAAGCATTATAATGTTTTTCTAATTCTGTTCTATTGTTTCCGAAATGTTATAATCGTTACAAACACATTAGTTATATTTATGCTCCATTGAATACTTACATTGTACACCTACATTGCACGAAAAACTTGAAATAAATTGAAAAATATATATTTATGTATTATTTAATCCTTGGTCCTGTGTAGCAAATTTGTTCATATATACGCACTAAAGGATTATGGTATTCTAAGAATGAATAACATTTTATTAAAGAAATATATAAAACGCAGTCACTAACTGCAGTTGATAAAACGATTTATATTGCTACCACCGATAAAGGTTTCGTATAGTATATAGTATAAGTTAGTAGGCATAGGAAGGTTTGACCATAGCTTGTCGAGTAGATACAATTCTAAATTAAGAAACATTTGAGTAAGGAGAGCAGCGGAGTAACGATAACAAATAATTGTTGTTAATTTACTATATTATTATTATTATTACAATTATTTTTATTATTAATCCTCCAAATTTATTGCCATTGTTTTCTATGTAAAAGCGATCTTTTTTTGATGAATAATGAATAAACTTATTATTAAAAAAATGCGGGGGTATGGGGTACCCCGTCCCCCGTTATTAGCTTTTTATGAAGATATCTACCTTGAGACCATGTATTATGCTGGAAATTATGTTAAGGATAAAAACTTATTTCTGTTATAGTTCATTTGATTTATATCAATATACAAGTTTATTAATTTTGAAGCTTTATTATTATTTTTCAATTTTTACAATTATTAATTTTCTAAACTTGTTATACATCATCGTATTCTATGTAAAATCGGCCTTCTTTTGACGAATAAGAAAAAGAAAAAATGTAAAAAAAATGGGGGTACGGGGTACCCCGTCCCCCGTTATTAACTTTTTGCGTATACGGACGACGCCACCCTTAGGGCCATGCAATATGCTGCAAATTATGTTAAGAAGAAAATTTAATATCTGTTATAATTTAGGAAATATTTGCAAAAATTGAAAAATCGTCCAAACTTTGGAGGGGGCTGTACCCCAAAATCGTGCCGATACGCCGATAAAAAAAAGTACGTGTCTCTTATTTTAAGGTACTCTTTCGATCTGTTAAGTTTCATCGAAATCGGAGGGGGACACCCGCCGGTGTTCCCTTGTTAGTATACAATAACACTATATTTACTTTTTCCAATATCGTTGTTGCGTGTTTTCATTCCAGAGATTTGTTACACTTCGCATTTGCCCAGTCCATCCACATAATGGCATTATTATTTCTTTGTTTTTTTTTTTATCTTCAGTTTATTTTCTTAATTCAAGGCTACTGGAAGAACGCTAAAGCTCAAACTCTGAATTTGAGCCACGGCGATGTAGCCTTTTTGGTTATATGTACATCGTAATATTAGTTATTAGTTATGGATTATTTTATATTTTACATTTTATATTTTATCATAGATAAAAACATTATTATAATGCATATTATTTGCTGTACCATATATAACCAATAAATCTCTATTATTATTATTATTATTATTAATTATTATTATTATTATTATATTACATATAAATATAGGTTCCAAATGATATAAACCTATCCCGGAGAAGCCAGTATACTACACCGTATTGTACAGTAGTGTGTACACTGCACAATATAAAACAAACGTACCTATTAGGCAATTCGTATGTGAGAGTAAATACATTCATGCACCATCGTAAAATAATACAATTGGTAAACCACACTCCCAATCAGGGTTACTCCTTGATGACGGCTGTAGAAACACACTACCGAAACGTCGGGTCTAATTAAATTATTTCATATTCTAGTAATCCATCGTCGAGAATGGATTACGTCATGAGTTATATTATTCTAGTTTGGACAAATGTGCTTATTTTAAATTAACATTTTACGATTAACTATAATAGATATTAGAATCATTAAAAAAAAATATAGTGCATTTGTTAATATATTTTATTTGCATCTCATCTCAATCATCCCTGCTATTTTAACCAGTTTCATGCAATAGTGAAACTATTTAATTTGTATGGAGCACGGGGAATGGCTTCGATTTAAAATAGATGTGGTACTATAAACGTGTGCGAACACATAGACGCGAATTTACAACAACATTAAATACTACTTAATTACTTCAGTTTGCCGTATTTGAAGGTATGCACGTGGAAATAAAACCGAATCGCTATAAACGCTTTATTGGAATTACGGATACCAATACCATACCAATGGAAACACTATACCTGAGTATAATATTTAATTGATGAAGGTATAGGTACTGGTACGTACTTTACGACCCAGAGGGTAGATAACTACGATAATCTAGGGTCGGTTACTGCTAGAATTAATTAGTAATCGATAATTTAATTAGTGCGCATTCTATCAAACCCACATCTGATAGTGAACACATGTATTGTACGTATGTCGTTTATAATATACGATTAAGGCGCAGGAATTGAGAAACTTGCACGATATTTCAATTGCAAACCGGATGAATGGAAGTAGAATGCATGGGATGATGCAGTTGTACAAATTTTTTTTTTTAATAAAGTCATTGAGATAACGGACGCTGATGCACGTTCGTTGGCGCATTCCAACAACTCGGGCATGCATCGGGAATTTCGTTTTTTGGATCGGCCCGCTTGCATTTATTGAAATTCTTCGGTTGGGTTATCTTTCAGATGATATGCATTCTATTGGAGTCCGGGATGAAGTGACTGGGAAATGCGAAGGGGTTGAAATTAATTTGCATTCTATTTTTTGTTGGGTAGAAATACGTGGATTCGTTGTGCAGTAACGTATAGTGTAATTCCACTTGGAATTGTATTTATTGAAATTTGGCTTAATATTTCCTAAACAAAATAGAAATTTAATTAAGGTCCCAAAGGAATAAATGGTAGTTGAATAATGAAAATTTTCTTTAGATTACACCATATAACACGTTTTTTGTGCTGGTATAGTAAACGTTATTTCCAACTTATTTATGTTTCAAAACAATATAAAAATACTTTTATTCCCCTCTAACATTGGTTTTGTGACTAAAATAAAAGTTGGTACTTCTTTAGAAATATATTATTTTATGTTACTTAAAATGCATGATTTTGCTATAAATTAAGAAAAAAAGAAATTGTCTTGGGAATAAAACACTTTTATTTTTAAACACATAAAAAGCTCTATTAGAAAAAAGTGTTTCAAATCCCTAAATGTGCTAAAATACAAATTAGTAGAAATCAAAGAAATTGAATTTTACAAAATTACACAAGACGAGTGAAAAAAAATTGTAAAAATGTATTTTTTCGATTTCTACTTGAAAATTGGTACTTATTTTAGCATATTTAGGGATTTGAAATACTTTTTTTCTTAATTATAGCAAAATCAAGCATCCTACAGTAATTTTGAACATCAAATAATATGTTTCTAAAAAACGATGACGTCCCACTCATACTTGTCACAGTTCAGAACTTTCAGGAGGGTCTTGATGTTAAAGAAATCCTCTTTGAGGTGCACTGAATGACCCAGGAGAAGAAAAAAGAATTGTAACAATGTATTTTTCGATTTCTACTTGAAAATTGGTACTTATTTTAGCATATTTAGGGATTTGAAACACTTTTTTTTTCTAATTGAGCTTTTTGATATCTTTAAGAATAAGGGTGGTTTATTCTCAAAACAATACGTTTTTTCTTAATTATAGCAAAATCAAGCATCCTACAGTAATTTTGAACATCAAATAATATGTTTCTAAAGAACGATGACCTCCCACTCATACTTGTCACAGTTCAGAACTTTCAGGAGGGTCTTGATGTTAAAGTAATCCTCTTTGAGGTGCACTGAATGACCCAGGAGAAGAAAAAAATTGTAAAAATGTATTTTTTCGATTTCTACTTGAAAATTGGTACTTATTTTAGCATATTTAGGGATGTGAAATACTTTTTTTTCTAATTGAGCTTTTTGATATCTTTAAGAATAAGGGTGGTTTATTCTCAAAACAATACTTTGTTTCTTAATTATAGCAAAATCAAGCATCCTACAGTAATTTTGAACATCAAATAATATGTTTCTAAAAAACGATGACATCCCACTCATACTTGTCACAGTTCAGAACTTTCAGAAGGGTCTTGATGTTAAAGTAATCCTCTTTGAGGTGCACTGAATGACCCAGGAGAAGAAAAAAAATTGTAAAAATGTATTTTTTCGATTTCTACTTGAAAATTGGTACTTATTTCAGCATATTTAGGGGTTTGAAATACTTTTTTTCTAATGGAGCTTTTTGATATCTTTAAGAATAAGGGTGGTTTATTCTCAAAACAATACTTTTTTTCTTAATTATAGCAAAATCAAGCATCCTACAGTAATTTTGAACATCAAATAATATGTTTCTAAAGAACGATGACCTCCCACTCATACTTGTCATAGTTCAGAACTTTCAGCAAGGTCTTGATGTTAAAGTAATCCTCTTTGAGGTGCATTGAATGACCCAGAAGAAGAGATGAATTTTTATTACCATTACGTAGCAGTACTGCTTTAGGGCTCCTTGAAGAGCTGTCAATGAAGAAGCGCCACTTATTCGTTATTACAGGCGATTCCCATTGCCTCAAATAGACCAGTCACATCGTGGCAACAGTAGAGCCAATCTTGATAAGTGAAGAAGCTAGACAATGTTTGGTGACGCTTTCTCTGATCTACAACTCGCACACTTTCATCCACAAGTTCAGCATAGAGGCCAAAAGCTCGGCATTGAATTTGGAGAGTTCAAGATCTCTAACCAAGTCGTGGATGTCTTTATAGTTGGGGTAGTATGCACCTCTCTCATCATCTCCACATATGAAATCGTCATCTGGTTCTATAATATTTTCTTCACACTTCCACTCGCTCTTACTGATTGAAGATGCCTGATTTATCTCAGAGGGAGTAGGTATTGGAAGCTGAGGGCTGTGTAATACTGTGGCCGTGGATGGGCAGGTGCATTTTTGCCAGGACGACGTTTGGAAGGGTCTACAATGCACAATGCTATTTTCCAAAAAAAAAAAAAAAACACGAAATCTAAAACCGAAGATGAAGGTTCCTGTCACTTTGACAGAAGTATTTATTGTAATTTCTTTTTTGAATCTCTAAATCGTGGCATCACTTAGTATTCTCAAAAGAAGTGCCTTCTTAAGTTCATTTAATAGTTTTTGAATATCAACACTGTAAGCGGCAGGTTTATAATTACTTCTATTGTGGCGGTAGGGGTGGATCTCATCACATCTGTGGCATACAGCAGGCCAGGGCTGGGACTCTGTGTACAATAGAATTCTATTATCGTTATAGTAGTATTCTATGTTTGAAGTCGACAACATGGTGTATTGCTACTCTGTGTACCTATAAATAATGCAATGAATTTAGGAATAGAAATATAATCGAAAACCAACCGTTTAGAATTTATTGCCGTGACGTCCTAGTAATTTTTATGAAAAAGACAACACATAGGTGGCATTAAGTGAGAATAAAGAAATTGTTAAGTTAGGACTGCGAAAAATATTTGTATATTTTATTCGCTAGTCTTTATTTATTGATTTAAATGTTCCCAATACATTAATTATGGATGTGGACGAAGAAGAAGCGTTAGAAGAAATGCGCATCTTTAATATAAAACGACGTCTTTAATATAAAACGACGTCTTTAATATAAAACGACGAAAAAAGCGATCCGTTTATATATTCCAAATCATTTCCAAATATTTCACACCTCTTTTAAACTCAAACAAGTAAGCTGTGAAGTAAGCCATCAACTAGTAAATGCTATCCTTTTCTCAACGATCTATCCATCCTTCAAAGCGAGGTGTGTGGACATATCGCCCTTTAGGCGACAATATGGTGGCATATAGAAATCGACTATTGCCACACAGAGTACAAATGATGTAGGAATGAAGCGATAAATAGAATTATATTGTACACAGAGTTCCATCCCAGCTTTTGTATGCCACTTAGAGCCCTATGATTACTATGATTACCCTTCCACTAGGAAAATATGCCACGGTCTTTCAGCAGAGGCATACGCAATACTGTATTGTGCAACTGAAATGAATCAGAAGGCTTATGAAAATAAGCTAATCGACATTGCGACAGATAGCCAAGTTATACTGAAGACGCTAATGAATCCCAAGTCCCAAGATACAATAATGATTGGTTTGGGAATGTATTCGAGAACTGAGTAGTTTGACAGACGGCAATAAAATCACTTCGCTGTGGGTGCCCGAACATTCAGCAATCAAACGAAACGAACATGCCAATGAGTTAGCAAGAAAGAGGTCATCTGTTTCATATATAGGCCCAGAAGTTATTCTAGGAGGGTCTAAAACCACTGCACGAGAGCAGGTAAGAAGTTGAGTCAAATGGAAATAGCTGGTATAATTTAACGGGTAAGTATAATAAATGGGAGACTAAATACAAAAAGCCAAGAAACGGCAGAGCTTCCGAAACTCTCACACACAGTAAAAAAAATTACACGGACAATTATAAGGAATACTACCCTGGTAATTGTCCGCCAGGAAAACTATTGTAATTTTTCAGATGAGAGTGAAAATTTCAGTGTAACTGTAAATTTACAGTATCGCGTCATCATGTTTCCCCCACTTACCCCTAATATCACAGTATGGATCGCTGTAAATTTAAGGATAATAATAATACCTCAGCGCTACAGGCCTTGAAGGCCCTTGGCTTTGGTGCCGGAACACACCGAGCCGCTGAAAAGTGTTGTCCGAATGGTCACCCAACCAACAACCGGTACCGCATATTGCTGCTTGACTCGCAAGATTGGCAATGATGTACCCTTCCTTCTCAGCCGTACTGCCGAATTTAAGGATCATTTTTGATATATTTAAACGCTGTCAGAAATGTACATCAATGTTTTTGACTTTTATATTAATTTTTTGCTTATTTACTGAGAAACTATAAAGCTTCAGTAATTTTCCTGTAAAAATTTCCTTATAGTAATAATACTGTAAAATAAAACAGGATTATTACTGCATTATTACAGAAATTTTTTAATACTCCGTTCTGCGGGTATCACTCACCTGCCTATGCTTCAATGATAGCCTCGCCAATTATTTCGTTATTTTTTCCAGGCTGGTTTTTATGCTCCACAGAAGAAGATATAGAAACATATCATATATAACTTCCTTACTAGTCTACAAGAGGTGGAGTTAAAAATGCGCATGGTCTGAAGAGATATCTGACCATTTTACCCATCTAAAAGGTGAAAGCAAAGTTTCTGTAAAATAAAATGTATTACATAGAGTATAAATTTATATTTATTATTTATAAAAAAATAGTGGGGCAATTATTTCTTAAAAAAACAAAATAATATAATAAATGTATGTACGTTTAATTTTGAGAATTTGAAAAAACCGATGTGCTAATATTGTACCCCGCAAAAATATTGTAAATTATAGTGCATTCGCAGCGAAAAATATAAAGAACATCCTTGACATTATGTTTGTTACATAAAAAGATTAAATGCTTCGGAGCAGAACACAAAAGCACCATCATTTCGCGCCTCTCAGGCTAAAATGACAGCTGCGTTTAATTCTTCCGGAACAAATAATAGCTTTTTTTTTAAACCGACCATTAGAATTATGGACGTGCGTACCTCTAAATTACAATGACAGATACGGATTTGTGTGATTTTACTGTGTACCTATGTAATTATAGTGCCATTAACTTTCCACCGGGGGATAAAACGGGTAAAAAATGCCGCTCACTTTTACGGCATCGTCAAAATCGTATTAATTTACACCGAGGCAAGTGTTTCTGAAAAAAAAAAAAACCTTTAACGTCACTGTGGAAGATTTTATGATGATAATGTTTGTTGGGGTAATCAGTTTTCTTGTGACTTTTGATAATGTATCTTAAATGGCGACGAGATTCTTTCTGCGGCGCGATTTTATTTCAATTCAAATAAAATTTATTTTAAATCATCAACAACAATCCTTAAAGTATATAATTAAGTTTTAAGAGGAAGTAAAAAATGTTGTGAATGATTAGTCCATCTTTACAAAAACAATTACGTACTCCCAAAATGAGGATATAAAGTAAGCGAAAGTAAAGCTGCCTGCTAGTACCTACT
The DNA here is from genome assembly GCA_004143645.1 of Protaetia brevitarsis. Classification (NCBI taxonomy): domain Eukaryota; kingdom Metazoa; phylum Arthropoda; class Insecta; order Coleoptera; family Scarabaeidae; genus Protaetia; species Protaetia brevitarsis. The sequence continues at coordinate 2,030,165 of RXPK01000305.1, forward strand.
GAATATCTAAAGTACGATTATGGTTTAATTGATACCATAAATCCAATTTCCTCAGCGCCATTATGGGATTAATTTCTCTCGTTAGTGCTGCAATTTCGTCTTTAAAATACGTATCCTTAAAAGCAGCGCAATATAAATTTACCCAATTCTGATTAATTAGGAATATCAATTGAACCTAAGTGAAAGTTTCAACGACACACATCTTAAGATGTTGAATAAGCGACATACTAATGAAGTTGGTGAGTTTTGCGACTTCCTCAATCAAGATCTGGTCGAGTTCTCTTAGATGCCCAGTAGCTTGTTTTTTAACTGTATGATGTCTGAAACTTTTCTGTGTTTACTTCAATAGGTTTGAGATTATAGATAAGAGATATAAAAAAGTTTATACGTCGAGAGAAACAAACAGAGTAATTTTATTCATAAAATATGAGTTAAACTTTTAGAATTATGTAATAGCTAGAGACAGGCTTTTTAGGCATCAAAAATATGAAACAAAAAAAAACAATAATTTTAAAAAGAAGCAGTTTAAATAATTAAAAGACGGCAACACACGTGGAAAAAGGGCCACAAATATATATTTAATATGCTTCCGAGGTTGTCGATGTTGATGGGCAGGTCGTTGTAACCTACACCGATATATCTAAGGCATCACAAGCTTGGTTGCTGCGGTTTTGGTACTATTGTGCTGGAATTGATGCGATTGTAGTTCTACGATTGTACTCTTCTTGTCTTCTATAATGGTTTTGTATCTAGTGGCTGTGTTATCAGATAGGGAGTGCTGCAAGAGCGTATTTTGGAACCTTTACTTTTTCTGATATATGTAAGTGATCTACCCCATTGTATACATTGTTAGGTGCTGATATTTGCAGATGATGTCAAGCTCAATATTTAAGCTCAAGTTTTATTTATATGCGTAAACGCTCAGCCATTCACCACTAGTATTTTATTAATACCGGTAAGAACATTTAACTTAATAGTGCCTTTTTGATAGATCTTCTCTTTGTTTGTTGTATTAGCAGCTTTTTTCTGTATTATGCTTAACTCTTAGGTAACTTTTAGTTGTTAGTCTTGTGATCGTTTTCTAGTACTATTTCGAACACGAAATTGTGATATAATTTGGAATAAGCCATGAATTTTGCGCTGATGCGCCAATTAATTGATGAAATGTCGAAAAATGTAGAAAAATTACATATGAATGTCTCAATTGACAGACATGTATGTTTCGCTTCTCCATGTTTTGCATGGATATTTGTATGTAATTTATCTGCATTTTCAACATTTAATCAATTAATTGGCGCATTAGTGCAAAATTAATAGCTTATTTTAAATCATATTACAATTTCGTGTTCGAACTTGATCATATTTGGGGATATAAGATGGAGCAATTGGCAAAAATCTTCAGAAATAATGAGTTTCAAAATCTCATACATGTATATAAATACTGGGTGAGTTTTTTATCTTGAGACAACGGAATATCTCTAAAACACTGCATCAAATCAAAAAAAGATCTTAATAAGATTTGTTATAATGGGAGCTCACTGAATGGTGTCGAACTCTGCAAAGGATATGTTAATTGCATAGGGATTCCTAGAAGAAATAGACAGTTTCATTCATATGCATAAATTATATACTATAATTATTTCGATGAATGCCTACAATTTGAGACTACTTAATGAGTTGGCCAACCAATCACCAGCACTGTTATCTATAAAACTTGGGCAAGAAATTAATATTTCTTTAAAGGTGCTCTGATGCGACGATAAATCGCAAATTAAAAAAACCAGGTTTTGTTAACAAAATATTGTCGACCTAATCAAAATGATAATTAATCTAACAAGAATAACGTGGTGGTGGCAATCATATTATTTTTTACTTCTATTTTATTAATTTAGCAAACGCAATAAGTTCACTTAAATAATAAGTATTATTCAATAAAGTGTGGGTTGTTAAAAAAATGTATGAATTAGTTTAATTAAAATCGCAATTAATTTGATGTAGTTGTAATGTTAAAGTTACCGTTTCTCATGTCTAATCCTCTACAATCTCTACATTCTCTTAAACACGTGTCCTGATCTACATAAACATTATTGTCGTAAAGTATACTGAATATTCGCTATGAGTACAGAAATTGGCGCAGAGAATGCAGTTCTTTTATTTCACTAGATTACCAACGTATATCTAATGTAACTTCAATATGCAGAAGATACGGCTATAAATGGTAAATGTTATAAAGGATCTGTGATCGTCAGAACGGCGACTCTCATTGCACAGTGGTGAGTCTGCTAGTTAGTTAACTCCAATGCAGGGGGCAATTGGCAGAAAGCTTTGCGGGAGTAAGAACTACTGGAAATTTAATCATTACGTATTTAATAAGAAATTGATTTTTTAAAAGCAACAAAGTAGTAATGTGCTGTAAGTGTAAAAATAACTTTTTTAACAAAGTAAATCAACTGAAATCAGTGCAATGAATTGAGTTTACAAAATATTCGGTGCCGTTAAGTGAATATAACTAATACAACCAAGTAGGTAATTATTTAGTCAATTTAGTGTAAGGTAAAGTCAGGTAAGTGTGTAGTAAAAATTGCATAGTGCAAAGAAAATGTAACACTGTTCACATAATAAGACATTTTGATAAATTTTACACATATTAGAAGTACATAATATATGCTCAGTTGAAAGCCTTCAGTAGATACACCTTTTATAATTATCAACGGTTTCCTAGAAAAAAAAAGAAATTTTAAACACTGTCAATACTACACACTTACCCAACAAAATGGGGCAAGTGTGTAATCGTTCCGCATTTTATATATTAATAGCATTATCCTTTAGTTCGGCCAAGAGTGTAATACTAAACTGATGCTTGTTTAATAAGGTATGATATATTCACAAAATATTCAAGTTATCACATGTTAGGAGATGCGAACTTTTGTTTGTAAAACTAGTATGAAGTTTAGTACATTAGTATTATGACAAGAGGACGTCCGTATTTCAATTTTAAAAATAAATATAGCTAAACTACACACTTGCCCCGGTTACACACTTATACCGGACTTTACCTTAAACAAGTGTTTAATTTGAAAAAAAAATAGGGTAATTGATAGAGGTATGTTGGGTATAATTAATTAAATTTTCTATACCTAGTATTTTAATCTAATCCAGTTTATTTTTTTAAAGCAAATACTGAGCACGTTTGAATCGAACATCTAGTACTGATAAGGTAAGTTAATTGGGAGAAATAAAAATTTGCCTGCCTACATATTGTCACGTCGTTTGCTCTACTAGTATAATCTGATCGCTAATTAGCTACGCTCTCTTTATTTCTATCTCTAAGAATCTTCAAATGCGTGCTGAAATGGTTGCCTACAAAACGGTTGATGAAGTTGTGCGGCGAAAACCTTAAACGATAGCGCTGATAACGCGTAAGTAGCGTTCTTAAACAGCTGATCAGCCGTGTTTTATGTTAGGTTTTGATGTGACAAATAATTATTTGAAATTAACCCTAATGAGGTAGCAACAATGTCGGAGTGAAATTAGGGTTCTTACCCAGTTTATACGCAATTTTCGGTGATACAGTGAAATAATAAGTGCTTTAAATACAAGAATGTTTATTTCGGAAAACAACGGTTCCACAAAAAAGAGATACACACATGTAAACAGGTGAGTTACAACAACATGAAATAAACTGTTTGACGCCGATGATTCTAATCGCTTACGGGATAAACAAATAGCGGTAACTGAACTAGCAAGTTGGCGCTTTCAAGAATGATTAAAACAGTGAACTCGCGTTCTACAACTACCGGAAAAGAACTAGCATAATTGTGCAAATGTGCAATTATATATTGTGTAACTTTTAATTCGCGAGAACGGTAATTAAAAGTGAGAAGTCGCGATACAAATTAACGTAAGAATTTGTATACACAAGAACGAAAATTACATGAGATCAGCAATTAGCCGACACTCGAATGTAATATACGGAATCAGACGGAGATTACGTGAGGCGCAGCCCTACAGCCGGCACTCGTAACGTAATACAAGGAATTTGAATGGAGATTGCGTGAGGCGTAGCCCTTAAGCCGGCACTCGTAACGTAATATGCGGGAATTGAACGGATACTCTGCGAGATCAGCCGTCGGCCGACGCTCAGTCTAGTAGAGAGAGAGCGGGAAGCGGAACCTCTCTCTCTCTCTCGGATCTGTTTCGCGACGGCTTTTATAGGACTATTCCTGCTACGCGGGCACGAGTGGGAGTTAGATTCTGCGTAAACCGACTTTGTAGCGCGTGGTGACGATGCTTCGTCGATCTTAAACTAAACACGTCACAAAAACAGAATTACGGTTATAGGGGAAGGTGGGGCAAGATGGGGCCACGAGGCATGATGTGGACATTGTCTTATCTACAAAACGGCAGTAAGCATCTGTCAAATAATAGCAGCCCTAATATTGACAAGTGCTGTTTTATGTTTGTTGTAATGTAGGAATCTTCACTAGTCGTAATAACAAAGTTATTGCTGTTTGTGCGTGAACTTTGCAATTTCCAGAATTTCGTTATTATTTTGATGGTGAGTTCAACGGCCAATATCGGCAGCATAAGTAAATTATTTACAACTACACTTTTTTGTGCTTATTAATTGACATGTATTGCATGTATTTTCTATAGTGCGTTATTTGTTTATTTCAAATATTAATATGTTATTATAACATAACCAGAAAATGTCCAAAGAGGCAAGATGGGGCTATTGTATAGGGCAACATGGGGACATCATTATCTCACTCTTCGGTCTGATCCGTTATGCCTGGATATGCCATTATGCTTTCTCGAAGACATAATGCTTACTTCTCATGTTAGGAATAAAGTACAGGTTCAATCAAAGCGGAACAAGGGAAAGACAACAATCCTTACAAGCACTACGTATAAAAATCTGCTACAAGAAAATAGAAGTCTGGAGGATCCCTAAGGCAACTAGAAGTGCTGAGGAGAGTTAAGGAAAAAAATGACAAAGAAGAAACAAAGAGATCAAGAAGCGAATTTTGTAAAGAAAGCAAGAGATAGATGTTTAGAAAACGTCAAGGAAATAATCAAGTTCTTCTGTTGAGGAAGATGACGCTCAATGTTAGTATTATAAGGGCAAGTATTGATGCAATGCCATGGATGGCGAGGTTGGGTACATGGAGGCTGTGCGAATAACGTGATGAGTTGTCTTCTATTGTCTCAATTGTGAAGATTAAGTTTAATATTCTTATCGTTATGGTATTTTTTTTATTTTAAGTAGTTCCGCTTTAAAGAGTTTAAGCTTTGTTCCTGCATGTTTTTAAGAATATCTTAAGAATGTATTTTTTTTTTACCTATTACCTAGATTATGGTACGACCGATTCTTAACTCACCTGGAACCCATCTTGCCCATGGTGGGGCAAGAGGATTTATTTACACATTTATTTTCAAAATTTTCTCACAACATCAAGAGTACCCATCGAAAAATTGTAAATTCATCAATCAGCAGATAAATGTTTAAATATTACAACAAGCGTACATAAACATTATTATCGTAAAGTATACTGAATATACTCTATGAGTACAGATATTGGCGCAGAGAATGCAGTTCTTTTATTTCACTAGATTACCAACGTATATCTAATATAACTTCAATGTGCAGAAGATACGGCTATAAATGGTAAATGTTATAAAGGATTTGTGATCGTCAGAACGGCGACTCTCATTGCACAGTGGTGAGTCTGCTAGTTAGTTAACTCCAATGCAGGGGGCAATTGGCAGAAAGCTTTGCGGGAGTAAGAACTACTGGAAATTTAATCATTACGTATTTAATAACATAACAATAAGGGCAATTATTGATGCAATGCCATGGATGGCGAGGTTGGGTACATGGAGGCTGTGCGAATAACGTGGATGAGTTCGCCTTCTATTGTCTCAATTGTGAAGATTAAGTTTAATATTCTTATCGTTATTGTATTTTTTTTATTTTAAGCAGTTCCGCTTTAAAGAGTTCAAGCTTTGTTCCTGCATGTTTTTAAGAATATCTTAAGAATGTATTTTTTTTTTACCTATTACCTAGATTATGGTACGACCATTCTTAGTCACCTGAACCCCATCTTGCCCCATGGGGGGGCAAGATGTATTTACACATTTATTTTCAAAATTTTCTCACAACATCAAGAGTACCATCGAAAATTGTAAATTCATCAATCAGCAGATAAATGTTTAAATATTACAACAAGCGTACTTAGAACCTTGTATATCAATTTGCAATCCTGATGCAGTGTTCTAAAGCTTAATGTTCCCATCTTGCCCCACCTTCCCTTACTATGTACAATTACTGAAACAATGAAAATACCAAATTAACAATGTATAATCCATAAATTTAACTTAAAATTACACAAATTGATTGTCTCTTAAAACGGCACGTGACAATATAAACAAGCCACCTGCTTGGGTTAATGAATATTTCATTGATTTAACAACTTTTCTTTGTGCATCTCCGCCGATTACATTTACAAATCAAAATGGATTACACAAATTTTCTCTTTGTAGATTGATTGATGCTTTAAAATCCAATAAGGCGAGTTATCTAAAATTAAATTCTTACTATGTGGTTGCGAAAAAACAGGCTATAGAAATAATTACGTCGGCGAACAGGAAATTCACTATTTATACTCTTTGTAGATAGCAGGTATATACCGATGTGTGTACATGCCAAGAAGACGGATAATGCAATTTTCCTTTTTGAAACCAACGCCTCCACATTTCAGAGCTGGAACAACAGTAAGTGCTACCAATGAACAAGAATAAAATAATGCAGTCGGGTAGACGACGGACGTCCACGAAACAATTCTCTTGTTTAATTTCGAACGGAGCTAATTCAGTTTCTCGGAGCCGACGCGCTGGTTGTTGGCATTCCGTTACGCTAGCAGTGCAATTGAGCCCCGGTAATCAGGTAGCTGGGGAGTCGAAAACGAGCGAGAGAGGAAGCTGCTCATTTCATATCCGTCAGAGAAAACGTTACCACGGGTTAGGAAATAAGAATACAAACAAGAGGCGGCGGGAATTACGCATCGCATGCAGGATCGCTGTCAAATCAAGAGAATAGAGAATCTCCTCCGCTAAGAGAACAATGAAGTTCGGATGCGGATGATAAGACGTCGCGAATGCGATTTGTATTGTGGAAACATCGCTCCTATTCGAGATCTAATGGCACCATATTATAGAAGCGGGTAATTGCCTGAGCGCATATCAAATTTAATAACGCGGAAATATATGTAATGAGAACAGATAAGGAAACGTACAGGCATGCAGTATGACGCGAATTTTCAAGTTATGGGAACATTCCGATGCGGTAAAATATTACCAATGAATATACAGTGCACCTCTCGATTGAATTACCAAGAGAAAAAAAAAACATTTCTTAGAAAATCACTTTCAACAATGTCTTCAGAGCCAAAATTGAGCATTACTTTGCACGTAGCTACAACATGTCATGAGAAATTGGTTTTTACGCATTTTGAAACTCAACTGAAACTGTAAGTACTGAATTTTGCAGTAAAACCATGTGGATTTGAAGTCTGAAAATGAAACAGAAGTATGTTTCTTTATCTAGTAATGCAAATTGCATGAGTATATATGGAAACTATGATAGTAATAGCTTATGGTTAGATTAAATTAGGGTTGGGGTGGCCCGCGGAACTGCTTCATGGCGACCTTTTCAGCTCTATTGTAATTTTGGCTTCTTGATTAGGCCTATTACCCTTGAGAGCCGCTTCATTGTTTAGCTGCTAGTTGTGGGGTTTTCCATGTCCTTGACTACAAACGTCGTCCTCGCCGTCACATTGGCCCAGCACATGCATTGGTGTTTCTTCTCCTGGCAAAATCTACAACTAGTGTTAACTACACTGTAAAAAAAGTTGCAGTAAAATTACATGTAAAATCGTTGGTAACAAAGTTGCCTACAATTTTACAGGTAAATTTGCTTCATAAGGTAAAATTTCTACCATCTAGTAAATTTCACATGCTGATGTGTTTTCAAAGATTGTACTGTAAATTCGTATGTATATTTTATATAATTCTATATTACTGAACACTGAAGTAATTTCATGTGTTTTTATAAAGAGAGCAAGCAACTTACCTAATTCTTTTATAGCACCTAATAGGTCATACTGAATCGCTCAACCAGGGATCAAGAATGAACACGCTTACGCGAAACCTACGATTGTTTGTGACGTACATGATATCATTGAGCCAATAATAAGTTCGACAAACGAATAGAATTACCTACGCCCACGGATAAATAATCCAATAACCAGTCACATTGCGGCGTATGAATTTCGTATTTCCATGATATCTTAGTTTTACCCGAAATTCAAGTAAAAAACAATAAATATAAAGATCCTCATATTTTTACAGCAAAATTAATAGTTCACTAGTAAAATTACTTTTAAAGTGCACTAAATACCCCAAAAAAATGTCAATTTTACACTTTTAAGTAAATTTTGGGAGTGAATATAAAATTGTACATGTTTTTTCCTGTATTTTCCTTTTGAATTTTTGTTACATCTTAAACTTACATGAAAAAGCTATAAGTTTTACCGAAATTTCTTTTTTCATGTTAAATATCCTAGGAAAAACATGTAAAACAAAATTTACATGATTTATTGTGGTAAATTCACAACGTTAATACATGTAATATTCCTGATTTACCATGGCAAAATTACTGTAATTTTTTACAGTGTACCAGGCCTATGTTACACATATGCCTATTTAGTGTACAATGACCCGTGAGCAGATCTTCTTTCATTTTGTCAGTTTTGCTATCTTTGCTCTAAGTAGATCTTTATTAAATTCAATTCTTTGTTGCTTCAGAAACTTTTTTGCCTGCCTCTATCCCTGTGACTTTTGCCATCACTCTCCGAACTCATTATGTATCCATGGGTTTTTCAATTTGCGATTTGGTAATGCCAAAAGAAGGCGCAACAGACCCATCTCATTTAAGGCGCTTATACAGGGTGAGTTTTTTTATCTTGAGACAACGGAATATCTCTAAAACACTGCATCAAATCAAAAAAAGATCTTAATAAGATTTGTTATAATGTAGGGGGCTCATTGAATGGTGCCGAATTCAATCCCCCACCTCACCCCCCAGAGTGGGAGGAGGGACAACTTTGAAATCTTAAATGGGAACCCCCATTTTGTATTGCTTCTATTGATTCGGATTCTACGCCATCAAGTATGTAGTTTTTGTTTGAAAACTTTTTTCGATTCGTAACAGATTGCGCTGTAATCGCAAAAAACATGATTGTGAACGTCTAGAAAAAATACACAAAAAAGAGAAGCACATCTTTCTATTTCTCTGACACAATGGTGAATTGTAGCAACCTCAGCCTGGAACACCCTTGTGTCTTTGCTGAAACTTACCGAAAGGGTATTTTAGGCTTAGGGGAAAAGGAGTTGCATCAACATAAAATTGTCAAAAAAAATGATGTAGAACTAAATACATACTGAGGTTGATACTAATAGATACAAGAAAATCAATTTTTATTTCATTGTAATTAAATTTAAAATCTATTAATTATCAATTTTGGAATATGTATTTAGTTCTATATCAAAAAATGACACTTTTATATTAATTTAACAGCTTCAATAAGACCAACTTTGAACGAAACGTTGGTGCATTAATTGTGCCAATTAAATAGTCAAGAGCGAATCTTTCCAGCAAAGAAAAAAAAATATGGTTATCAAATCGCAGATAGGACAAACTCTAGATAGAGAAAGTTCTGGATTTTTTGTTCACGCACCGAGAATGGAATTTCATGGATGGAGAATTATATAAATTAATAATATTTTTAGAAGAATGGGAGAGTAGGTAGATAGATAGATGCTTTATTGTGTTGCCAATATAATAAATTGGAATACAATATGTCAGGTTGTAACACTAATTCGACTCACATATACATTCTAAAATTCACGATCTGCTTCACTCATGATAATAAGGAATTCATCAATAGAATACATATAACTATCCCAACAAGATTTTTTTTAACCTTATGTTTAAATTTCTTAAAGCTGGCCTCATATTTCAATGACGCAGGCAACAAATTAAAAAGTCTGACTCCCACCGAAGAATGAGCCCTTCTATTCATAACCACTCGATTTGCTGACACAATATAATTATTTTTGCTCCTAGTATGGTAGCAATCAGTGTAGCAGATTCTTTAAATACTGTCCCTGTGCTTATGCATGTAATAAAGGAATCTAGAATATATAAACTGGGAAGCGGTGAAATACCGAACCGCCTAAACAGTGGACGACAGGACTTCCTCCCATCAGCACCAGCAATGCGCCTTACTACTCGCTTTTGTGCTATGAATACAGTATTAGAGGATATTGAGATGGCCCAGAACGCAACACCATACAATAAACGTGAATGCACCTTACTATAATAAAAAGAAAGCAAACACTTTTCTGTTAGAATAGTTTTTGGATTGCGCATTAAAAAACAGGTACTATCTAATTTATTAAGTAAATGATTGTAATGTTCCTCCCAATCTAACTATTCATCCACTAGAACTTAGTGACCTTCACATTACCTACTTCTAATCCATCAATATCAACAATTACTTTTTCATTGATTCCCGCTACCACCGAGGATGTGTCATTCGCATACAGATACAACGAATTATTAACAAAACCAACAATATCATCAATAAATAGGAGGAAAAGAATCGGTCCAAGCACATAACCCTGTGGAACACCCATAGTGACTGGCAATATTGTTGAGGTAGAACTCCTAGTAGTATTAGCGGATTTACAGGTAATTTTAACAAATTGTGTATTCAAATATAACTTAAACTAATCGGCAGTAACTCCCCGCACCTCGTACTTTTCTAATTTCACTGACATTAGATCATTGTCAACACAATCAAAAGCGCGTGACAAATCGCAAAAAATACTTGGAACGCAATTACTTCTGTCAATCGCACGTACCACTCATCTATGAAAGAATGTATTGCTGTAATGGTTCAACGGTTACCTCTAAAACTATGCTGTTCATCATGAATAATATTATTTAACCGCAAATGTTTTTCAAAGCATAACATATTCAATTTTTTTTTGAGAAACACAATGTCAAAGAAATTGGGCGGTAATTCTGTAACTGCAGACGCGAGTCTTTTTTAAAAATTGGCTGCACAGATTACAATTTCACAACATCCGGGAAAGTAACTCCTTTAAAAGACTTGTTAACTAACTAGTTTGGTTAAAGGACCAATTACTATCCGCAAAAATCTTTTCATAAGTGCAGAAAGTATACCATCAAGTCCGGAGTCGCTTTTACGATAATGAAATTTTACATTTTTTATTATTCCTTGGTCCATATTTCGCCGTCATGTTTGGACGAAAATAGAAAAGCTGTATGCTTTTTCTTTGTTTGAAATTGAGAGGGGATGTGTAGGACCAGTTTTCAAAGATCTCGCTGGTCATTCATGCTTTTTTGTTAAATTGATAATCTACTTCTTATGATTTTATACCTTTGAAACATTTTGAATTTTCAGAGTTTCCGACAACCAAAAGTTTCAATTTTTCGGTTCCAGCCATATTCGCTCCAATCATTACAGTAATTCTTTCTTTGCTTTGGTTTCCTCCAAAGCATTTATCATTTTAAAGGCCAAGGTTCTATTAGAGGCACATTTAAAAAGAGACCTGTTTCGTCTGCGTTAAAAATGTTTTCAGCCTTGTAGTCTTCCTTGTGTCCACTCTAATACCGCTCTATCAGCGTCTTCAAATATTTACATTTTAACCCGTTTGGTTTCACGTGCTGCATTATCACTGGCTTTTAAAATTCATGATATTTAATTATAGTCGATAAACTGCTTGGTGGGATATCGAACTTTTCCCCAATGTCTTTTTTCTTAATGTCTTTATCAATACTTTCCATTGCTTTAAGTTGATCGTTTATATTTAAACACTTTCATTTCGACATTTTCGTGGTTGTTAAATCACCTCCCGACCGCTTTAAAGTTGAACGTGCAACTAAAAACCAAATAAAATTTATTGTCATTTTTATTTTTAGACGTAATAAGCGTATATCGGGCGCATTGAGGCGGATATCCTCGAAAATTGTTGAGTATACAAGGTTCGACTATTTTTTCGAAGGCTTTCATAAAAATATGTATTATAAAACCTTTTTATTATTTCTACTGGAAATTCGGTATATAGAAGTCCGAAGTTCGTTATCGGGAAGTAATTTTATAGGCAATTTTGTTTCAAATGCAACGTTCCGGAAAAAGAATTGTTAAATAGAAAAAATCGCTATTTAGACAGTAAGAAATAGCGCCAGTGTTAATGTTCTTAGTGTTAGGCTTGATCAAATAGAGTTAAAATTGTAGTGTATTTATACACTTTGATTTAACACTAAAAAAAATAGTGTACAAATTACACTAAAAAAAATGTGGTGTGAAATAATTACACTAACAGGCTATTAGTGCAATTCAACACTGGCAGAGTAAAGTATATACTCTATCAGTGTAACAATAGTCAATTCTTTGGAGTGCATATTGTATTCGCGCGCTGTAATACACATGATTCAGATAACGATCGTCTGATTGGCTAGCAATAGTAACGTTAAGTGTTTTCAGTGCTTCACGTGACAAAACTACATATGTAGGTACACTTGAGGAAACAAGTAACCGAACGATTCGAAATGCGACGACGAGAGAGAAGATATCGTTCTTTCCCCGCTACCCTCCCCCTCTAGACGCCTACCGAGCGGCATTGTATTTTCTTTCATTTACCTGCGGACGTTCGGACGTAGCGTATTGGAGGCAATAGAGATACACCGGTGACGTCATACTGTCGACAGGTGTACTTTGAGCATTCGGCACGGTCTGTGTTAGCTTGTAAATGCGATATGGGCATGTATTATATTTGCTTTTCGCCTTATATCTACTTATTGATAGCGCATCGCGCGCGAAAAGTTGACGGTATTTAAATTATTTTTGCAAATTTATTTCATTCTAAATAAACATGCCGATATAAATGTCATCCGTAAAATAACATAAGACTTCTTTCATAATTATAATTATTTGAGTTGTTGTTTGAAATAATCTTGATTTATGGTGGGACTAACGTTTGTAAGGTTACCTCTAAGTTCATAGGAATACGTGAATGGAGGGAATACCATAATAATTATGGTATGGTATGGAGGTAAATTTATAATTAATTATAAATTTACCTCCTTACCAGCGTTTATTGACCCATTAGCCGTAAATGTTACTTATAAAAGGTTCTGTATAGGTATTCCAATTAATTTTGGGTGCCATGATAAGTCCAACGCTTCTTTAATGTTTAAAATGTGCACATTTAATTATTGTTAGTAGGAAAGGAAACAAATAATAAAAAAATACAGAGTGTTCTCTTTAAACTGAAACAGTATGTTACACGGTTTAACAAGAAGCAGTCACTTCCAATGGTCAAAATATTTTAAGAACGTAGTTCATTATCAATGACTTGTTAAAAATTGTAATTAGTTATGATGTTTGGTGTTTCATACACTTCTACAATGCCAACCACCGTGTAATATAAAAATAACATGTATTTCATATAAAAATACAAGTATATATATCTAAATGTAAATATATACATATATTATAGAAACAGCAAACTTCATTTGACTTTCTTGGAATTTTATTGAAAAGATAAAGAAATATCACAGAAGTTATGTGGCAAATAAAAATATATAATAATAATTAAAAAAATAAAATAATTCAAAAAATAAATTAAAATCACCGAATAAATAAAAAAACACCCACAAATATATAGCAAATAATTAACAAAAATAAAATACTCCAAAAAATAAAACAGAAATTCTCAAATAAATAATTAAATAAATAATAAAAAAAAAACATTCTAATGTAAAAGCAAATAAATTAATAAGAAGTCCAATGTCCATTCCCCGAAATAACTTGTTCTAGTCGCCTAGGTATCCATATTTTCACTTACAACAAACCTTATTTATATGATATTCACACATTGGCATCTTTTATTTCTTAAAATCTTCATTAGTCCTTTTTCAGATACAATTAAACATAGTCTTCCTAATCTCTTATTTAGATGCGATTGTAAATATAATTTTAATTACTTCACTTTACCAGCCTCATTTATAGCAATTAAAATCTCATTAATCGTTTTTAAATCACAATTACACATTGTAGCTCCTTGAGATTATAATCGGCCGTATATGATTTACAAATATGTATAGTTTTATTTTTTTTGATACACTATCTATTGCTTCTTAATGCGGGGAAATGTAAAGGAATTAGGAATGATGGAATAATGTCATACATGTTCTATTTAATGTCTTTTATTTATTTGGGAATTTTAATTTTATTTTTTTGAAGTATGTTTATTTTTGTTAATTATTTTATTATAATTTTTTTATTTGCCACATAATTCTGTGATATTTCTTTATCTTTTCAATAAAATTCCAAGAAAGTCAAATGAAGTTTGCTGTTTCTATAATATATTTACATTCTAGATATATATACTTGTATTTTTATATGAAATACATATTATTTTTATATTACAAGGTGGTTGGCATTGTAGAAGTGTATGGAACACCAAACATCATAATTATTACAATTTTTAACAAGTCATTGATAATGAACTACGTTCTTAAAATATTTTGACCATTGGAAGTGACCGCTTCTTGCTAAACCGTGTAACATACTGTTTCAGTTTAAACAGAACACTCTGTATTTTTTTTTATTTTTGTTTCCTTTCCTACTAACAATAATTAAATGTGCACATTTTAAACATTAAAGAAGCGTTGGACTAACTTACCATGACACCCAAAATTAATTGGAATACCTATACAGAACCTTTTATAAGTAACATTTACGGTTAATGGGTCAATAAACGCTGGCAAGGAGGTAAATTTATAATTAATTATACATTTACCTCCATACCATACCATGATTATTATGGTATTCCCTCCATTCACGTATTCCTATGAACTTATAGGTAACCTTACCGTTGGACTAACTTACCATGACACCCAAAATTAATTGGAATACCTATACAGAACCTTTTATAAGTAACATTTACGGTTAATGGGTCAATAAACGCTGGCAAGGAGGTAAATTTATAATTAATTATACATTTACCTCCATACCATACCATGATTATTATGGTATTCCCTCCATTCACGTATTCCTATGAACTTATAGGTAACCTTACAAACGTTAATTCCGCCATAAATCAAGATTATTTCAAACAACAACTCAAATAATTATAATTATGAAAGAAGTCTTATGTTATTTTACGGATAACATTTATATCGGCATGTTTATTTAGAATGAAATAAATTTGCAAAAATAGTTTAAATACCGTCAACTTTTCGCGCGCGATGCGCTATCAATAAGTAGATATAAGGCGAAAAGCAAATATAATACATGCCCGTATCGCATTTACAAGCTAACACAGACCGTGCCGAATTGCTCAAAGTACATCTGTCGACAGTATGACGTCACCGGTGTATCTCTATTGCCCCCAATACGCTACGTCCAAACGTCCGCAGGTAAATGAAAGAAAATACAATGCCGCTCGGGTAGGCGTCTAGAGGGGGAGGGGTAGCGGGGAAAGGAACCGATATCTTCTCTCTCGGTCGTCGCATTTCGAATCGTTCGGTTACTTGTTTCCTCAAGTGTACATCAGCCGCCAATACGCTATTCTAGTTAGGTTATGTATTACATACGTGCTGCAGTAAAATAAAAGGTAAGTGATTGTCTATATATTATAAACATTACATTTATTTAGAATTGTATTATAGGAGGATACCATCAGAAAGGGAGAATGTAAATAGAGATTCTTATGAATTTTCTGATTAATAAAGTGCCGCAGTGTTGAGTTACTGCATCGTCAGTAGAAGAACACCTGATAGTAAGGATGATAACATGTTCAAAAAACTACTTTCGTGTATTGTCGATTCGTTTAATTTTAATATTTGAGTTTTTATACTATATAAGTACTGTATATGTATATGTATAGAATTATTTTATGTCGGAGTAATTACGTTTTATCTCAACGAACACGGTCCTTGCTTTATTCATTAGTGAATAAGGAACTTAGTTTACTTTCCCTCCGTTACAGTAGTATTGATAAAACATTTAATAGAGAAAATTACCTCTTTTTAGAGTTAACAATCACTATTGATGTTTAATGCACACTAGTAGTGGTCTTACGATCTACACTAAAAAATTAGATAAACACTAAACAGCAGTAACATTCGCACTAGTAGTGATATACTATATTTACACTAAGGCATATTAAATATCCTCTAACTACTAACACTACTCTTAGTGTTAAAAAAATTACACTATTTAGAGGGACCTCCATGAACTCGGAGCAGTGTAGTTCTAGTGTACAAATTTCTTACTGTGTAGATGTTAGCAATATGGAAGTTATGGAATAAAAAATGAAGATTTCTTGGGTAGCGGCAGTAAAACTCTAAATTAAGTTGATTTGCTGTTCTTTTTTTTGCCAATGTTTCGTATTTTATGCATCTTCAGGGCTTAAAATTTGAACATAATTGTGGAGAAAATTCCAATCTCAAAAATCTCGAAAGTTTTGCGTTTTAAATTAATTTAAATGTATGAAATTTAATTGTAAAATGTCGAAAAGATAAAAATATATTTTAGGTGAGGATACATTAAATAGTTGTCAAACTACAAAAAAAAGAGCAAGAAAACGGTTGTTGAATATTGGTAAAATGGTTTGTTGTCTGCACGAAATCTAACAACTAGTAACATTTGCAGTAATCAACAAACCGTTTTCTTGCTCTTTTGTGCTTTATGTTTTGCTTGCTAAATATTATTTTTCTAAGAAGTGTAAGTCTATTGTATGATTCGACAATAATAAATTGTAATGCGAAACGACAATAAAGCACCGAGTTCTAAACGTGACAATCTCGAAAGCCCGAGTTAACTGCGTGAGGCTAAATTCAAACCAACCTCAACCACGTTATCATGTCGTACACGTATTCAATCTCGTTTAGATACAACGTAATATCATCGCGTAGCTTTCGCGAAAGATCTACGGGAATCTACTCTACGTAGTTTATTCATCGTGAACGCCTCGCCTCTCGGACCTGCCGTATCTCTCGTCCAAGTTTTAAGTGACGACCCCAAGACACCTCAATGGCACCGGTTGCAACTGCATTACCATACTAATTTCAATATTTATGGAATCCTTTACGGTGTCGTCGGCGGCTTCCACGTATCTCGCGCCCGTCCTAGCCGTGAGACTTTAATATTCCATCGCCGATTTATGAAAACTGGAGCACCGGCGACACCACAACACCGTGCATACTGGGAACGATGGAGACATCGAAGTTCAACATGTGCTCGGGATATTTATAGTGGGACTGCGGAGTAATTAATGTAAATTAAGCGTGGCGTTGCACCATTCACAACATGTGCTTTAGCCGTTTACAATGAACGATAATTACTGGCATGTGGTCGGGAAGTAAAGACAGGAAAAAAAACAGGAATCGACGTAGTGATTGATTTATCTATTATTATAAAGTATGAGATTTGTATTTTTTTTAACAATATTTACTATATTTTATTACCCAAGTTTATAAAAGCTAGAGTTGCCTTTGTTTAATAAAGACTGATTCTATTTTAATTTTTAGTTGACCTTATTGTGTAATTATCATAGTAATTTGTTAAAATTTGAGATGTCTAGGTCCTAACTGAAATACTTAAATACATTGTTATCATTGTTTATTTCTGCAAGGATTCCATGTTTTTTTAACAACTTTTTCAAGGTAATTACAATGAGCCATCTATAATGAAGAACCAACAAAATTAAACTTTATAAAAATAGTTTTTTTTTAATTACGTGTTGAGTTTTCACGTGTATTTATGTTGTCAACTACTAATTTTGAAAATATAAAACATTTTGAAACGTCAATAAACATTTAAATAAAATACAGTGAACAATTTTTTTTATCAGACATAAATTAGTGACGCGTACACAAGAGACAATATTCACGAACGACATTAAACATACATATGTGAAAACTTACCAAGATGCACATCTTTCGACCAGATAAACAATGTTTTTTAAAATGTGTGATGTTTTTATGGAATTTGAATAAAACATATTCTAGTTAATTTTTTAGTAAACAACAATTTTTAACAAATTAATGTATTTCTGCTTTTTATTGTAATAATTAGGAGGAATTTTTCCCAAGAAATTTTTTTCTCCTGACGAAGGATTTGAACCTACATCCCCTCGCTGCCGGACGAGCGTTTTACCAATTAAGCTAGTAGAGGATGGATGATGATTCGGGCGTTTAACCGAACATACGTCGATATTAGATCTTGAAAAGGCCGACAGGACGGCAAATATGCAAAGATTGCAAGTTTTCTACAGTATGAAAATAAGAAATTAATGTATTTCTGCTTTTTACTGTAATAATTAGGAGACATTTTTCCCAAGAAGAATTTGCAATCTTTGCATATTTGCCGTCCTGCCGGCCTTTTCAAGATCTAATATCGACGTATGTTCGGTTAAACGCTCGAATCATCATCGTACTAGCTTAATTGGTAAAACGCTCGTCCGGCAGCGAGGGGATGTAGGTTCAAATCCTGCGTGAGGAGACAAAAATTTCTAGGGAAAAATTAAATTAATTTTATTTTTTATTACACTATACTTATACTTATTGAGGAAAATATTTATATTGCTACTACAGGTTGTAGCCAATACCCTAGCGAGAATGCTATGAAATGAGTATTCTTTTTCGCAATAAATTCAATTCTATTAAATGATGCTATTACAAGCTTACTGTTTGCATCGATAACGATGACAAAAATACTTATAACTGGCTACATACCACCCACTTTAAAACATTTTATTACAAATTTTATTATAGGATAAATAGGAGAAACACTAAATTAAATAACTACCCTAAAGCTATAATATCCTTATTACAGCTATATACATATTTATATTGACGATAGCTTTAGCGTAGTTATTTAGTTCAGTGTTTGCATTTGCTATCGAAATGTATGTACGTAAAGTCTAGATCATTTATAGTAAATTTTATATAATGCATAGCAGCAATTTGTTGAAATATGCAAATAGCACGCCTTATTTAAATTGTAATTCCAATGCAGATTATGGATGTCGGCAAATTTGTTATGTATTTTGATTGATTTACTTATGTTTTACATATTGATTGTAACAATAAGTGGCAGAAACATGCGTACGTTAAAAAAATAAAAGCTACATACATATATGTATTAATTAAAAAGATTTTTTTTAGACTTCGGAATCATAGCCCATATGTCTCAGTAGGTTTTATAACTAAGCCAAAAACAGAGGGATTTGACAGAGGAGTACTCGTTTCACGCCTAGGGGCCTATCTAGGCGACTTTTACAACACACACTGTATGGCCATCGGTAAAAAGGGAAGCTCCACATAGGTACGGCAAAACAGAGGAAAAAAATGAAGTTACAACCTAACTTTCATCCTACACAACCTACGAAAAATCAAGTCACAAATCTTTCTGTTATTAGCGCTCAATAATAGAGTGGTGCTTGTAGGTAAGGGGATTCTTTCGTTAACCAGTCCTTTGTAAAATTCATCAATGCTGTCTTGGTGCAAATGGCATGCAAACAAAATATGCTTTATATCCGCGTAGCTGTCACCGCAAGCGCAAGCTGGTGTCAAAAAAATTCCTAGTCTATGAAGGTGCGCCGGGTAGCCGGGTAGTACCAATATTTCTTACAAGCATTCGGATGTATATATGCAAAGTGAGTCATTTTTTCAGTTTATGATTCCACCCATAAGATATTCCAAGCTTTTTTAGTTTTAGTTTTGCTTAATTGGACTAACTCCGTTATGTTTAAAACCGGCTTGTACTCTTTGCCCTTATCACAGCCTTGTTTCGCCAATTCATCAACGATTTCGTTGGGGATGATGTTGCTGTGGCCTTTAATCCAAAATAATTCCACCTGGGTACCTTGCTCTTTATGTTTTTTTACAACATGAACTATGCTTGATATTACGAAATTGGTTTCTGCCTTATGTTGACCTGGTATAGCCATCAGGACACTAGTAGAATCCGACATGATTGAGATTCTTCAATACGCTGTAGATCTTGCATAAAGTAGAGCCTCCAAAATAGCGATAGCCTCCGCAGTAAAAACACTCGTCCCTGGATCCAACTTATATGATTCACCGTGACTACTGTTTAGCACATAAAACGCACAGCCACATTTCTTTTCATCTTTAGATCCGTTAGTGAATATAACCAATGAATCTATTTGGTTTTCCATAATGGACAACCGGTTATCATATATGGTGGAAAATGGATTTTTATATCCTTCTGCACCTAGTATAATTGTTGTCTATGCAGTGGGGTATAGGTTCTATTGTCAAAATCTGAAGAAACTCGAAAAGCTTCCGCAAGAATTGGCGACTCTTTCTTAATCCAATATGTATCAGTGAGATCTAGTTTGCTTAAGTCAGCAATTTTACCTAAAGTTTGTCTGAGATTGTGCCTCTTCAGTTTAAGAATATACTTAGTCGCTAAAATTCTCTTCTCAGAATTAATGGACACTCTCTCGCTTCAATCTGTAGCGCCCTAATCGGAATGGATTTCATGGCTCCCACACAGAGGCGGCGGGCTTTATTTCTGAACGATGTCCAATCTTTTTAAGTTGTTTTTGTTGGTAGTTCCGTATATAACACAACCATAATCTAAAACTGATATAATATAAGATCTGTATCTACACATGGATGTACTAAAATCAATTCCCCATCCGACTTCCGTAATGGAATTAAAAACTTATCTCAATAAATAATATTAAAGGAATCTTATGCATTTAGTTATCTTTTAAACTGAATAATATTTCTGTGCCTGACTATTGTATTTTGAAAGAGAGATTTTATTATCAAAAGTCGTAAATATCGAATTTAATATCTAATACTATCCAGTCATTTCTTAATGCAAAAATAGTGGTACTGTATTATCTCGGTACAAATCATAGGTCTCTACACGCATAATCTTTTCTATATCCAGAAATTTGAATTCTTTGCAAGTAAAAATTAGTCAACTTGTTAAAGTGGAAAAAATTATAAAGAACAGAATAATATTTTGTGGATTTGTAAGGTTAACCTGATTGTATAAATAATACATTTTTAATCAGATCTAATCGTTTTAATTTACTTTTGTTCCAAAGGAAAACGTTTTACGTGTCTCTCCTTTTTTCTTTTTTAATAAAGTGCGATACGGTCCCACGATCGACTCTGCAATAAAATTCGCACAAAAATCAATGAAATCCATTCCGCGCGGATTCGATTACGGTCAGGTATCAGGAAGGTAATTTAAACAAATGCAATGATTCGCTCCCACTCCTTCCACTTATTCGAATTCACAACCCTCCCTCTAGCATCAACGGGCGCCTTTTCTCGGGAGCCGGATGAAAAAAAAAAGAGGCCGAAGAAAGGTAGAATACGTTTATCGTTCCTTTCATCAAAGAGAAATCGGAAACACCCTTTATTCCATTCGTACCCTCGCACGGGTGACCTTTCTTTATTAATGAATTGCATTAGGGTACCTTTTCGTATCGCGCTTATGTTCGTTTTTATATACGAACTGCGTAAAGGATATCGGATCGGTTCAAAGTGGAAGAAATTCTCTCTTGTTATGCACGTAACAGCAGAAAGCAATAATGGGGAACTGAAACGTTCTTTGTAGTAAACGTAGTTTCTTTAAACATTAGTGTGAAAAGAATTCGAAATCAACAAAATATAATGAAATTGAAATTGCAATAATCCTGCTTTGTCTGAATGGCAATAACATTAGCAAAGTGAGTGCAAGATCATATTAGACACCTCAGCCTTCTGAAGGCAGGACTAGTGATTAGCATAATATGCTCAGAAAACGATAACTGTGAGTCAAATAACTACCTATAATATAATAATAATAAACCGTCTTTATTGTTGTAATGTCAATTACAAAAAAAAATATTTAATTAGTAAGAAAGCATAAAAAATAATTAATATAAATAATCTTAGAGCGAGTTTTCAGTTTAAAACTGCTTTAATTAATCCTATGTAACAAAAAAAAAAATAAGAGAAAGAAATACCTATTTATAACCTAAAACTAAAGGACTATACATAATGGTATATTGCTGCTTTATTATTATTTAAACTTTCTCCACATATTTCAAACGAACATACAAAAAATAAATGGTAAAATGACTTGAAATAAAAGGCAAAGGAGAAGCGCGCATCAATTCAATTGGGCCCCTAGCAGAAAAGTGCGACGTTTTGCTTTAAATTGACCAATATCGGGAGATTTGATATTTACAGGAATTTTATTGTATTCTTTATAAATACTAAACGTGAACGATCTTTCAAATAAGGTTGTTTTACGAGGAAATGGAGATATAAAACCGCGAAAACGGGTGGCTAGAGTATGCACATCGGTCCCAAACTTTATTTTATTATGCATATATGGTGGACTTTTAAAAGTCAGTATTTGTCCTATAAAGTTAATGACTGCAGTTCTCTACGATTCTTCATATTTAACCACATCGTTTCATCCAACCTGTGCGGAATATGATCATGCTTTTTGACATCATGAATATACCTCAGCCACGCGTTCTAAAGCTTTTGAATTTTATAAACTATTGTCTGATCTATGCATGAATGGTATATCTCAGCACAATGGGTGAGACAAGAAAGCACCCAAGAATCACATAAACTCTTTTTAATAGATTTGTTTAATGTTCGCCGAAAGGGATAAAGTTTCTTTAAAGCCGCCCAGGATGACTATATACATTTAGAAATGTGATAACGAAACGTATTGTCCATTATCAAGTCCAGGTTTCTAGCGCCGTCAGTAATAGGATTAATAACATTATTCATTGTAATTTTAATTACATCTTTTACAATATTGATTTGCTGACTGTTTCCAAAGACCATAACCTGTAATTTGACAGGGTTAATCCGTAGGGCATATACAGGGTGATATAGAAAAAACTACAATGCATAACACCACGAGATAGAGGAACGAAAAATAACAAAAAAAGTTCCTATACACTAATGTCCGATTGCTTTTTTTTCCAAGTTACAAACTGCTTTTTATATTGTTCTTGTATTTTAGTATTAGCTAGGCAATAAAAAATATTTTAAGATAGACTGTGATTTCATGAAACAAAACATTTGGTAAATGTCAAATCAATATTAGCATAGTGTCTTGAAAGTTTTATTTCAAAATGGTGCGCTATACTTTCGTAGAATACAGGGACATGATCGTGTGTTACGGCGAAGCTCGTTCAAATTCTTCTGAAGCTCAACGGATCTATCGAGAGAGATACCCATTAAGGCAAGTTCCCAATGTTAGGATATTTATTGACGTACACTTCTCACAGGAAAAATCGGGACACCAGCAATTCAGAATTTTAAAATTTCTTGATTGTAAATGCAACTTTCAGAGGACGTATTCCCTTATCTTAGCCATAAATCACTTAATTATATATATTACTTCGATCAAAGGTAACGACTAGATATTTAAAGAGAAAAATAAATATATAGAGAGAAAAAGGTTTATGTATAGAATAAACAAATCGGAGTTTCGGTGGCGGCGTTTCCTTTAGAAATACCAATTGAAAAAAAATACATAACAACAAAAAGAACTCTTGAATAGACGGCTTCATTTAGAAATATATATGTATTTAACTTGTTTGATGTTATGTAGAGATAATTCTTTTTTAAGAAAACATGTGCGAATTTTATTATTTAAAATTATGTTACTGGTTAGTGCTGCTTTGATATTAGTTACTTACTTGGACTTATGCTGGCGAATATTAGTTTAGAGATAGTTTAATAGATAATTTGTCGGCCAGCTTCCTCGGTTTTGGGATAATGTGATTTTTACAGATTTAATGACTACTATTGACACTATTATTTATGTATTAATGTTTAATTGTTTTAATTTTTGTTTTGTTTAATATTCTTAAATATTGTATTACTATAAAGTTTTCTTCTATCTATAAAAAATTACCAAACCAGGTTTAAGATTATTTATTAAATAAAGCAATTAAGTTCGCAAAGAATTTATTTATTTTATGAACGCTCCGTTTATTGTGTTTTCAGGAAATATATCTTAGCTATCGCCTGTATAATCTGACGTCGTTAATCTATTTTCTTGAAATATGGCTCTTTACAAACTGTCTTTATGTAGCACAGGTTTATTAACAATTATTTAAATATTATTGGATTTATAATACATAACAAACATTGTAAGAAAGCATATTGTTCGTCAATCTCAGTTAGTGCTAAAATATTTCTTGTTGAATTTGATACATTTAATACCTTTTCGTTGCTACTGCCCGAAGCTGTGTTACAGCCCAAAAGTGTTAGCTATATTTCAATAAAATAGAACGGCATTGGATTACGCAGGCGATAGTTAAGATATATTTCTTGAACATACAATAAACGGAGGGTTAATAAACTGAAACTGTTTTTGGTAATTTTTTAATACCTAGAAAAATATTTTGTAGTAATACAATATTTAAGAATATTAAACAACAATAATGAATACATCAATAATAGTGTAATTAATCAATGTGAAAATCACATTGTTCAAAAACTCAGGGGGCTGATTGACATATTGTCTATTGCTAAAGTATTACTTGCGGGCATAAATCAAACTAAGCATATAATTATATAATTTTAAAATCCCATCGCCATGTGTTTTCTTAGAAAAAGAATTATCTCTACATACAAGTTAAATACATACATGTGTATTTCTAAATGGTGCCGTCTACTCAAGAGGCCTTTTAGTTGTTGGTTTTTTTTTTGCATTAATATTTCCGTATTCGGTATTTCTAAGGACACACCGCCACCGAAATTCCAATGTGTTTATTTAATGTATAAACCTTTTTCTCTATATACATTTATATTTTTGTTTAAATTTTTAGTCTTTACCTTTGATCGCAATAATACACACAAAAAAGTGATTGCTTTGATAAGTGCATATATCCTCTGAAAGCTGCATTTACACCCAAGAAAAAACCAAAATTTGATTCTGGTGTTAACAGAACTTGTCGTACTGTTGCAAATGAAGAAGCTATTTTGCAAATACTAGAAGACAATCCTAGAATAAGCACCAGAAGAATAAGTGCAGCTGTACCGAATGTCAATCGTGAATTTGCTAGGGAAGTCCTCAAAGAACAACTTCTTCATTCATTTCATTTCCAAAAAGCCCATCACCTATTGGAACAGGATTTCCTACCGTGTTTGCAATATTGCGAGTGGTTGCAAAATAAAGGGCAAAACTTTCTGTCATTAATTTTGTTCACCGATGAAGCAGGTTTTAGTCGCGATGGCATTTTGAATATTCACAATATGCATTATTGGAGCGATGAAAACCCTCATCAGAACGTAATAGGGAATCACCAGTATGGGTTTTCCATTAATGTGTGGACAGGTATAATCGACAATTATCTAACTGGTCCATTTCGAATGCCCAGACCTATACCATGGCCAGCTCGTAGTCCCAACCTTAATCCCCTCGATTTTTCATTTTAGGGATCTATGAAAAGTGAAGTGCATGCCGCAGAACTAAATAGGGAAGAACAATTATGGAACAGAATTGTGGAGTCTGCAGTCATTAACACGAAGATTGAAAATGTGTATTCAGGAACAAGATCACCAATTTAAACATCTTATGCAGAACTAATATGTATTTTATATTTTTGAATGTTGTTTTGTTTAATAAAAGCCTTTTAACTTCAACAGCTTGTAACTTGAAAACAAAAAGCAATCGGACATTAGTGTATACGAACTTTTTTTGTTATTTCTTGGTTCTCTATCATATGTTGCTATATATTGTAGTTTTTTCTATGCCACCCTGTATAGTGGAGATTTGATGCAAGTTATTTAGATCTGCATTAACTTTATCGACCGCTGCAGCTCAATCTGATGCCTTAAACGTGTAATATATTTGGCAGTCATCTGCATAAAAATGTGCTTCGGCATATTCCACATGGTCTTTAAATAAGGAAGTATAAATAGAAAAGAGAATCGGACTTAAAATGCTGCCTTGCGGAACGCCCTGTTTAAGATCTATCGGAGATGAAATATTATTATCTAATTTTACAGATTGTGTTCTCTCTGATAGAAAGCTAGGAATAGAAACTTTATTAAGTAAACAGGAAAACGTTATTGTGAGACGAAAGCACCTTTATTCACTTTGAGGTTAATTTTATTTCATATCAGGATTTTTCTGAAGTACGCAATCAAGTACCGTAAATTTTCTAAAACACTCGGAAAAAAGGGGGAAAAATATTACCTCCCACGATTAATGATAATTTTCTGCACTTTTTTTTGTATGAATCGATCTATGTGAGAAATATAGAAGAATTGCCTTCAATTTTAGGGTATACTTATTTCTCTTTACCCCAAATTTTGCATACATATTTTAAGTGCGTTAACGTTCCCTGCTTTTGCAATTCTAAAATTCACCAATCACAAGTGATTGTTTCAATAAACATAAGCAACAGAACAAAGGCTCGTGTGGTACCATATAGACACATAACAGACTACAAAAAGAATTAGCAGAAGGAAAAGTGCTTATCTAAAGAGACAGAGAATTCTAATGGAGAAGAAGAGTTAATATCTTTGTGAAACATCGATTGCGCCTAGATCTACTTTGAATTAAATCTTTCGTTTATTACATTAATCGATCATTTAAGATAGCTGCTAAAAACAAAAGTTTTGACACATTTAACACGGCACCTCTCAGTTTTGTTCATTTCTCTGCTGTATCAAAAACTATATTATATATCTATAAGCAAACATATGCTGCATTGACTAGCACATTTTCTCTAACTTTCTATAGATCTGAATCTGACATGCGGATGGTGCACGAACGAAAAAGTTAAATTAAAAAAAAACAAACACTTCTAAATTGTATTATTATGAACATGAAAAGCGGCAAATCGTACTATAATTTTATATTTGGTAAATCTTAAATTTCTTTGAGAATGTTTAAAGTTTGAAAATAATATAATACAACTAATAACTAGAGGATCAGAGAAACACATTAAGTATTAAGAAATTCATTATAATAATTTAATTATAATGAATTTCTTAATAAATTCCTAAATGATAATTTTAATAAATTCCTAAATGAATTTTAGCATTGTTCATTCCTTCGACCAGTGCATATTATACATTTAAAGTATAAATTACGCTTGTACAGGCTTGTTTTTATGCGCAGAAATGCTTAAATGTTGAACGATCGCGTAATCATATATATGTCCTTATTTCTTATAAATAGCTTCTCATTTCGTTTATTAACAACAGCACTTCCAATAAAAATAAGTACCACAGAGGCAAAATTCCATGGTTGTGACGCCAACCATACACCTAATATTTTTTTTGATAAGTAATGATTTTTTAGCATTTGGTGCCGAATCCTAGAAGACTATAGCATACCGTAGGTGCCACTCCACATATGAAAACTAGAATAAACGAAGGACATTATTGTCAATTGCACTCCCCAACTTTCTTACACCAAAATACGCAGAGCATAACTTAGGTTCCAGTTAAATGCAATGTCCCTCAAACATAAGACTACAGTCCACAGTCAAACCTAAAAATCGAACAGATTCAGACTCAGGAATGGATCTGCCCTCACATCTAACGTAAGGACTACTATACACACTTGTAGAGGCTCGAAAATGCAATAAATCTATCTTGGATCCATTATGTCTGAGTCTATTAAGTTCACACCACTTACTCATTCTAGAAACACCGCTGTCTGCCTGCAAAGACTCCAACAGCAGCGTCGAGTCCACCATAATACAACAGACATCATCAGCGTATTGGGAAATCAAATATGGAGGCAAAGATTCCTGCAAATCGTTTAACATAGATTATAAATAATGCAGGTTCAAGAACAGACCCTTGCAGGATACCACAAGTAACTTGCACTACTGAAGAAAAATATTCCATTTATCGCACCGTCAATGGAGCCTTTAATTGATACAACAGATCCACGATCAGTGATATACACGCAAGGAGGTTATAGGATATACCACGTATTCCATGCATCCAAACCTCTTGCAACAATATATCATAATTCACAGTGTCAATGTCTGGACTGATGCTATCAGTCGTTTTCACGCTGCCAAATTACACTTTAAAAAAATAAATATTTTAATATTTGTGACTGATGCAATACTGGACTGTAAATTAACTTTGGTTGACATTATTCAAATGATTGAATATAAAGCAATTGGGGGAGGGGGTAAGTCTCTGTGTATCTCACAAAAATGTACATATTGCACTTTTATGGTTCATTCAGTGCTTCTTTTTCCTCTATATATCAGTAATTAACTTACAAGATTGAATAACGTGTTATTGAAAGGAAAAAAAAATCAAAATTTTGTTGTAAGCCGTGTTACATCAGCCACGAAGTAATGTTATTTATACAAGTGTTCGTAGCAAAATACAACTATCACGCCTACATACACGTAGCTCATAAATCATACAGCCGTTACTTCAACATTTCCCTACACAGTGTGAAAAGAAAATAAAACGGAACAACGACTCAGCAAGCAATAATTTTCAGTTTCATATACCTACGAAACATCGAGTATATGTAGGTACATCGCACCTCGCACGCTGCGGATACACGTTTTCTACATTACTCGCATATGTTGTGCCCCGTGTAGTATTTAGATCATCGTCCTTGGCAAGAGCTGCACACACCTATGTACATATGAAACAGTTAGCGGGTGCATTTGGTATTCCATTTTCTAGTCCCTCCATGCATTCTGTAGTAAATGCAAGTTGTATACAATCCCGTAACACAATGAAGAGATAGCGCTGTTGTCATCTACACTGCGGGATTATAATTATGTTCATTTAATTTTAAAGGCAATGAATGTGTTTATTTACATGCATATACATACATATGCATGGTTGCTGCCGAATATGTTTGAAGGCAAAACTAGTCACGTTTAGTATGTTGTGTAATGAAAATATGTAAATATATTTCTATTATAGTAGTCATGCGGTTTTTCAAGATTTGTTTGGTTAAAATATATGTTTTACTTTGTAATGAAAGTAAGAAGTGAAGTAATAATTACTTATTTTTAGTTTTTCAGTCTTGTATGACAAATATTAATACATATCCGTGCGGAAATGTTGGCGTTTACTCTCGATTGCTTTTGTAATAATAATAATCTTTATTTGAAGTATGGCACATTTTTTTTTTTAGGAGGCAAAATATTTTATGCACCTTCAGGCCGTTAGCCTGGTATGTGAGAATCCCACCCACTAAAAACCCCCCTGTCGAGCAAGATTCCAGCTCGGTATCGTTTATCACATTCCTTCGAAGTAGTGCCCCGTATTTAGCGTCCGTCTACCTCCTGCTTCTTAGAGATCAAAATCGCCTTCGCCCTGTACCAAGCGTTTCGGCCTCGCAGCATTACCCGAATTAGATTTGCCGGTGTGAGTACTCCGACATTTCGTTCTAGTTGGTTGGCATTCGAAGAATGTATGGCGAGCATCATCACAGTCGCTGTCCTGGTACCGATAGGAGGCTCTATCCACTTTCCCCATTTTGAATAGGTAATCTTTGAAGTACCCATGCTTCGTCAGCATCTGAGTGAGGTATTAGTCAACCTCTCCGTGATCTCTGTCCATCCAGACTGAAAGATCCGTAATCAATTCGACCGTCCATCTGCCTTTCGTGTCCGCGTTCCATCGTTCCTGTCAGGGCCGCATGGTACGCTCTCTCGAATCCCGGCTGCTTGTTGAGCCACCTTCCAGCTTGTCCAGGTAGATTTGCCTTCTCTCTTTGGCTAGAAGGTCTATTGCTATAAGTAGGGCTGCTGTCTCCGAAACCGTCCTATAGCTTGCCAATTGCAGAGCTCCCCTTCTTTGAACTGCGGCCATTCTCTTGCGGTATTTCTCCTTTCAGAGCGCGTCTGCCCAGATCTCACTGCTGTACAGGAGAATGGATACCGACTCCGATACCGACATTAGAAGCCGGCGTTTACTTGCCGATGGCCCACCAACGTTGGCCATCAGTCGGCTGAGTAGAGTGACCTTCTGGGCCGCTTGTTTGCTGAACAACTTAATTTATATTGCCCCTAACCATCATCAGCCGAAGATTACATGAGTCTGGTTATCATAGTAGAAAGCCTGCGAAGAAAGCGGCACTCACACCTGAACACGCTGCCACCAGACTTCTTTTTTTCCCAGCAAAATTTAAATAGGAACTAGCAGAATGTTATCTTTTCTGATGAAAAGATGTTATCTTCCTCCGAAGATGCTTCTGTTGTCTTATGGAGACGAAAAATACTAGATATAATGTAGAAAACATAAGACAACAGTTCACTGCAGGAAGAACAGCCGGTCATGGAGCATTCATAATTATACCACCTCGCTTCACGTCAAAGCGCTACGTCCAGGTATTAGAAGAAGTGTTGAAGCCTTCTATAAGGGCCATATATCCAGAAGATGAGGTGGAAGTAATTACCTTTGTACAGTGCAACAGCTCGGTACATACTGCTGAAATTGTAAACAGGTGGTTCATTGATAATAATGAGGGAATTGTTGGATTGGTCTGCAAAATCCCCCAACCTTAATATCATGGAAATATGTGGGCATCTATGGTAACATAGTGAGAGGATTTGGAACAACATGGTGTTCGACAAAGAAATGTCGCACACCTCACTCAAGATATGCAAACTATTTGGGAGAAATTTCGAGGAACTAATTATTACGAAAATTTAGTCGCTTTTATGACAAAAAGATTAGCAGAGTGAATTGCTAATAGCATATTAAAATTGTAAGTAAAGTATGCATTGATAAATGCTGATGATGTTATTTTCCCATTGGCTATATATTTCTTATTATTTTAAAATTAATAATTCATTGGATAAGTATTAAAATACTGTGATTCAACATTTGGTTATTCCTTTTTTTAATTTTTCGAAACACTGCATTGCATGCATTTTTTATTATTATAATGTCATAGCTGTTTCCAAAAGCAATAAAATTAAAATATATAAATAAACTAGAATTACAAAAATCATTTCGTTTTATAAATGTAGACCAACCACTACAATTGATCTGAGTAGTATAGAGGCCTACCGCCTAGTACCATCCCTTTCTTACTAACACCGAGACCGTAAAACTTCTAATATTACGTTACCTCTTGCACCACTTGAAAACCGTGTTCGGCCAAACTTAATATGTATCTGTATTATCTATGGTGAGTGGAATTGTCACTAAACAAATAAATAAAAACTTGTAGAAGTTTTGGTTAATATATACAATGAATGTAGGTATATAAAATAACGAAAGGCGCCTTTTAAAGCAGATATATCAATATAGTCTGCACTAGGCCTGAACTAAAAGCCTATGACATAATCTAAGGCGGCGGCTGTACATAATGGGATGTATTTCTGCTCAGTTTCTATTTCCTTAGAACAATTTTGATTACCCTGACTGGTCGAAAAAAGAAGCCTGTTAACAAAATGTTTGGGGTATTCGTTTCTTATCAAAATGTTTTCAAGCCACTTTAAATCATTAATTAAGTAATCCCTCTGGCTAATTTTGAAAAAAAAAAAGAATTAGCAAAAGCATAGCTTGTGCATAAAGTAGACCTTTCATATTGCCCTCACGAGAATAAACGTGTAGCAACGTGTTTATAGGTAAACAATTTACTATTTATTTTATCAGTTATTTGTTTCAACTATTTTGAGATAGCCATTGACACAAACGGCTATAAACTACCAAAAAAATTTAACAATCTTTTCATTTCTCTCATATCAATGTAGAGGATGCTTCAAAAAATAAGCCTATATTTTAATAAGAACTTCTCGTTTTCTCATCATCATAAAACTACTAGCTCGAAGCAAGGTTTGTATTAAAGATAAGGGCGGCATCGACATCCTAGAATAGCTATTTAAGATCCGACGGTCTTCATTAACGTTCGAGTTAAGGTAAAGCAAAAAGGGCCCAAAAAGACCTTTCCGTCGTCCGAGAATATAATTAAGTTATGCAAGGAGTTAATTATACAACTAATTTAACTGTAGCTATTGCAATTCACGTAATTTTCTGCTACGCGCTAAGTGTGAAATGTCGGTTATTTTACCTACGCAAGTAAATCGTTTGGAGGCGAAGAAAAACTTACGACTATCTCCGGAGGGACACATCAACTGCAAGACAACGGTAAAACATAACCGCGAAAAAAAAAAAAAATTGAAAGTGGAAAATAATAATTCAAAACCGCTTCACGCAACGGTACCGGATTCATTTCGTTTAAAGGTCGCGCTGTATCACGTAATAGTACCCGTGACAAGAGCGCGTTAAGGTCGACCAGTTATTTTAGTTTTAATATGTATCTATTACAATCTCAGATTGCAAGTTGAAGTTTTCTTGGTAAATTATGAAATTATTATTTATAGATTTACTTTAAGCAAATACAAAATAAGAAATTTGTTATCTATATACATATATGGTGCTATTTCTAAAGTTGACTCAAAATTTTTGTGTGAAAGTTCCTCACAGAAATATTGAATACATTTAATTATGACAATTTTTCAAGTCATTAAGTAGAAACACGATACAGTTAATTTTATCAGCAACTTTTTCTTTCTTAATGCATAATCAAAAGCAAAGGCTAACTACTTTTTCGTGGTTTAAAATCTAAAAAAAATATTTATTTGCGAGTAAATGTTTCTTTGCGATCTTATCAGAAATGACCGTCAAAAAGCGCGTTCTATTCCTTTGTTATTTTAATGTTACACATAAAATTACAACAAAGGCATTTATCGGAAGATTGCAATGATATAAATATTATTGCGACTTTTAGCTTTAATGTAGCATTTATAACAGTATTTTAATTTTAAAATATACTCTGATATTTCCACTTTAATTCGGTGAAGATTCCACCCTTTACATTCGCTGCGGTTTTAAATGGCCAAGCATTGTTCTATGCTGATATCCATAAAATCCATCAGGTAGATTCTTTATTGTCACAAGGTGAAAGAGTCACAAGCTATACAGTTGTTCAGTAAATGCATAAATAAAAATGTATGCTTTTAAAATTTTTAATTTTTAAAACCTTGTCTAATTATTAAAATCCTATTTTGATCATGCCAGTGTCATCTGTTTTGTTCTTTTTAAAGCATCAGTATTTATTCTTTTATAACAGATGGCATGCAGGGTCAGATTTCTGAGCAGATCATCAGTAAAACGCCCCTACCAATAAAAAAATTATGAATAAGCAGTTTTCTATATTATTTTACTAAGACCGAGGATGTTGTGTGAGTTTGTTGTCGTCTGTCATCTGCCTTAACATTAAATGTAAAATGTACTTATTTCAAGTAAAACTGTCTTTTAAAGTTTATGATTAATGTATGAACACCATAGGTCGACTTTGTGAGATAAAGTAGACATTTAAGTGTGAAAAAACTTGAAATTTTATTTTATAATGAAATGAAGTTTGAATTGAAGTGAAAATCAACACATACAGTTATGTGGATATGTATTAGGCATTTCAAAGAAAACCCGGTATATAAAATTGTTACGTATTTATGAGTAAGTTATGGGTAACGAAGATTTATGACAGCAATAAAATAGTGATTCATTTTGCAGAGTAAATATTCTATTTGTGACTATTAGTTTCTTAGGGGTGCCTAACACATATTCACATAGCTGTATAAGAAAGGAATAAATCTCAGATATAGTAATTCAAAATTTCAAAGCAATATATTTATTCATATAATAATAAAAAGGGTTGTTAAAATATCAAAACTTCCATATATTTCTAATATTTGCACTCTGTGCTTATGGGATGGATATAACAGCATGTGCAATATTTAGTAGTAAAAGTTACTGGATATTCGGATTTTTACCATAAGAATACATACTGAACTATAAAAATCAAGGTTGCCACCTTACATAAAGTTTATACAAGCCATCACAAGATGGCGGCGGTTATATACAAAAGTTTCCGAAATTGGGAGAACAAATGAACATGAAAATGAGAGAAAGTACTTGAGATTTAGATAAAAACTACAGTAATACCTTTGCTGTTTGGGTCATATCAGCGCAGAATGCTAGAGACAAACTATCCTCGAAAAATCCGTTAATTGTACTAATATGAGGGACATATAGGATACTTAACATATCAGAATATCCATATAAGCAAATAGAACTGTAAAACTAAATTTAAGAAAAATAATTATTCCAAATTATGGAATCCCTTTACCTTAACATAAAATAAAATACTTTTGAAAAATTACAATACCTATTATTACATATAAATAACAATTTAAAACATTACCTACAGTGAGTATGCAACCTTACATACACATCAACGACAAAACTGAATTGCAGCAATTCTTTGTATGTTCTAATCATATTAACATATCAATAAAATTGGATTAAAAATACATACTGTAATCGTTAAAATTTAATTATAGTATAGCAAAGCAGAGAGCAGGAAAGAAGCAGGAAATAAATAAATTTATGTTTATGTACTTTCGATGTACATTCGATTCAAACTTTGATCTGTCAAAATTCACTTTATCTAATTAAATTCTTGATTCTAATATTGTATTTCAATCTGTAAGTGTCATACTAATTATCAACTCTACATCCTAAAGGGAAAATTATCTACGAAAATACATACCATTGAAAAACTTGACAGAAGATGACGGTGTAGAAGACTCTGCAGAAGTCTTCTACACCATCTTGATCCATTGGCCTTTATCTTGTGGTATTTTTTCAAGTTATATCCTTTTTTTAAATACATAAAAGTAAGTTATAAGAAGGTGCAGTTAAATATACCATATATTGCTATGATCACCTAATCGACACTTTCAATTTTTCTTAAATTATTAAGTAATAACTTGTTATAATTTGATGAACGATTTTTTTTCTGTAATTGCAATAAGAATTTAATAAATATTAATTAAAAATCAG
The DNA here is from genome assembly GCA_004143645.1 of Protaetia brevitarsis. Taxonomy (NCBI): domain Eukaryota; kingdom Metazoa; phylum Arthropoda; class Insecta; order Coleoptera; family Scarabaeidae; genus Protaetia; species Protaetia brevitarsis. The sequence goes on from RXPK01000305.1 coordinate 2,065,200, forward strand.
GAAATTGTTGATTTTTTGGCTATGTTTTATTGAAACATTTAAATCATCGACATTTCGACATTAATTGCTTTTTTCTAGATATTCAGATGTGATAATTGCTGCAAAATGCAAGTTAATACTTTAAATGACATTTTAATTTTACATATTTTAAATACGTGATATTGTTAGTCAATTAACAAATTAAAAAATTGTAAAAGACAGTCAGTTTTATTGTATTAGTGTATATTGTTTGTCTTTATCTGGATAATGTACTTTGTCGTTTACAAAATGTTTGAATAAAAAAATAGCTTAAAAATCCAGTATTTCCTGATTTTTAGTAGATGTTTATATATATTTTGGCTAAATAAACTTCATTTCAACATTTATATCACAATTTAATTTAATTCCTTTGACTCCATCCTCAGAGTCCTCTCCAGTATTTTTATAAAATTTTGTAGTCCCCTAGACAAACGGTAACAACAATTCGACCCTTTTTTTTAACGGCCAAACTCTAATAATGAAAAACAATTCTTCTATTTTGTTATATCGTCGTTTATGTTTTCTTGTAATTAGAAAAAATATATTACAGCAACTTGACAGAATCTAGTATAATTGCATTAAACAATGAGAGCAAAATTTTACAATTTATTAACAGGATAAGAGCTATTACTATTCTTCAATTTGTTTTATTATGACATGGATAATTCACACGCATTTAGTACATTTGTTTTTGCACATCTATAATAATAATTCACACAAGCCTTTATTCTAAGTCATTATCTCACCTGGTGGGAACTAAATAAAAACATAAACGGCGCGTTAAAAGAATGCCGGGTATGGCAGTAAAATATACAGTTAGCCTGACATGAACGTTATGTTCTGAGGTGTTTAAATACGGTTAATACTGTAAAAACGGCAAAAAGATAATCGTATTATGTTCAACATGCGCATGTGAATATGCAGGAGATAATATATTTTCATTCTTGCAATTCCATTTATTATGGCTATAGTTGTTGCATTAATTAAAGTTGCAGATCAGTTGGGTATTTTTAACAGAGTATTTATAGCAAAAAATCGTATTTTAGTAAACTGGATCGAATATTAATATCCTCACACTAAGGAAAACAGGTTAATCACACATATGAATTTTGGAGTTGCTCCAGAATGCGATAGAAATTTATTCAGTTTGAACATTTATCTCATAGATAATCTCAAAGGAGATTGTAAGATATTTTTAGTCGCCGACGTACGTATCAACCAAGATAAGTGAATGAAAAATTAAAAAAAGAAAATGTTAAAGCGCGAGAAAAAAATTGAAATACATGAGATTTAATTATTAAATTTATCACTTAACATTATTAAATTATAGTAACTTTTTTTGAAGGGAATAGCTTCAGCATGTCTAACAATTTCAAAATTTGTTTTTACACGTGAATATTATCGAAATGGAGTTTGGCGCGTACGCCTCTACTTCTAATCTCATAGATAATCTCGAAAGAGGTATAAGATATTTATTGTTGTCGTCCTACGTATCGATCAAGATAAGTGAACGCAGACTGTGTTTTCTCTTCTTTTAATGAAGTCTCTGCACGAGGAATGATTACGAATTCGTTGAATTGGTGTGGGTGAAGCACCCCGGAGGCTAGACGAAGAGTTGGATCGAGGCCAAGTGAATTACCCGAATTTGCGTGTGCATTTAGCTGGTTTTGGCTCGCAGTTCGGCTCCCCACGGTTTTAGGGTAGTAGGAGCCCGTAGCAGACAGCTAGCAAACAAGAGCCAGACGTTTGGCAAAGAGAAATTTGTTAGTTAATGGTCAGCGCGCGCTTTGCAGACTTGCTTCTATTACTTGAATTACCTCGATTAAAAGCTTCACAATCATGTGTGCGCACTATAATTTTATCGATTGAATAGATGGTAAATATCTGGAGAAGGAGATTTAGGAAATAAAAATAACAAAACTTTAACGGCACAAAGCATTTTCTTTCCTTATTTACGCTGAATATTTCAGATTGTACCCAGTGAGGGCTAGATAAGGTAATCTTTGTATTCTATGTTGGGCTCAGGAGTTTTTTTTTAGCTATTCAGACAGGAAAACCGGTGATTTGTTATTTAAATTTCTTCTTTTTCCAGATATATTGAGTTGATGGACGTCGAGGTATCTACATTTTCACGAAGGATCTCTTTGATTCTTATTATTCAGTTAGGGTGGCGTTAGTATATGTTTAGCAAAAATAAAAAAAAGATTTATCCCATTTTTTTTGCCGAGAAAAAATGTAAGCAGCTAAGTTTGACGCACTTAATACAGAAAATAAAATAAAATACAAAGTATTGATATTTGGTATAAATTTGCAAGAATAGAAATTCCTTTTTTACGCGTTTTGATTAGTAGTAAGGGTATGCGATTGCTAATTTGCTACTGAAGTGAGACGTGACTTAAACAGACATTAAAGAGCACGTTTGAAAATTATTTCGGTTTGGATTATACCGAGGCTTCTAGCAATTGTTTTCTTGTGTTCTTTGAGCAATGGTTGATTAAATGGGTGTACGAACCTATTTTTCTTTCTTTATTTGATATTTTTGTTTAAGGGGAGTAAGAGTAAAAATGACACACCGTCCAGACACATAAAACTGTTGGGCACACAAATGCAACAAAAGACTAGCATGAGAAATATGAAAGCTAACAAGACAGCGTGAATTGTAAACCATTCAATTTGTTCTAAATAGTAGTCGAGAAAATCTAAATTAAGAATATTTCAAACCCCACATTGTTGTACAGCTGTGAGACGTGGCTGTTAAATAAAAAACAACAAGACAAGTAATGAGTTGGAAGAGGAAAGTATTAACGAGGAATTCTAGGAAGGAGAAAAACAGAGAAGACAAATATCTAAAAAGAACTAACGAAGAATTGTATAATATCTATCGTGAATCAAAAATTGATGCAATTATTTTATTAAGGAGATTCCAGTCGCTGAGACACATAGAAAGAATGGCAGAAGCTAGAATAATAGTCAAGCAAAGAGCGTCCGTAGTGAGGTAGATCAAGAAAAAGGTGGAGGGAAAAGGCTCTAGAAGATCTAAGAGGAAGGAATGTGAATAGATTGAAAGAAAAGGATAAGAATAGGAAACTATGGGAAGAAATTACATAGCTTTGGGCCTAAAAGATCCATAAAAGCTATGTAAACAGGGTTTCCCACATAAACCTAGTGTTAGTTGAAAGTTTTCCGGCTTATGAAACTCTTCAGTTTTAAAAACTTGCGGTTTGTAATACCTAATTAGACAGTTACTTTTTTCTAAAATATTTTCAAGTTTCCTACACTGTTGAAAATTTTAACACTTTTTTGACTAATTTAATAGTCAGCAGAGGTCCACACTCTCTTCGTGTTATTTTGTCGAGAACTATACGAGTTTAAATTTGACGAGAAAAGATAGTCAGGTATTGTCTATTGCTAAGGGGTTATTTTGTCCAACTGACACGTGGAATTATAAAATACTTCTAGTCACATTTTGTTTGATCTAGACTAGACAAACTTACAAGCTGTTTAACTAAATGAATGCGATCTATTGATTGATTTAACACCCTTTTCTAAAAACGACGTTTTTTTTTAATATGCAACTCTTATTTCTTAGTACTATAGCATTCTCTCTTTAAGACGTTTTCTCAATTATAAATATGCAGAACTACTCATTCAAAAGTTCTGGTTTCAACTAAACGTGCCAATTTTCAAATGACTTTAATTTAATTACGTAAATAGATGTTCCCAATACATCTTGAAGATGTTGAATTATTTATGCACACTGGAATTAACGTTTAATAACACAAGGTTACACTTTGCAGGTCAATACACGTTTGGTGGTTTGTTTGTATCTGTTAATACGCAGAAACAAACCCGAGATACACGTGCAATGCACCTGGTGCGTATAATGCAATACCGTATTAGATTAGGTGGGGTTTCTATATTTCTATCCGAGGGAAAAATTTTGATTGGTTGACGCTTCTGAATGTCTAGAGAAATAGTAAATCCTCATATCTGAACAAAGAATTCACACGAAATTCTAGTAATTTCTGTTCTATTAAACACACGTAGTCAACTGGTCTGGCAAAGTTTGTAAAAATCAACACTAAAATATTTGACTAGCGCAAAATTAACGCCAACACCGTAATATTTTCAACAGTGTATATTTCCGTTCAATCGCTGCCATAGATTATGCCGTTTTAAATGGAGCAGTCTATATATTATTACGCTTTTGAATTGTGTATAAAATTCTAGGATAATAAATTACAACTAGGGTTTCCTACATCTGTTTTTATGAAAAACGACTACCAACAGTCATCATAGGGACAAATTAACAAAAATTGTTCATAATGACGTCTCAATCCTTCTGTGTAAAAATACATAAAGTGTTCAACTAAAAAAAAAAAGAAATTCTAAAGGAAGTAAATTTTCAAAATTGCGCAATGAATTTTGAACATCCTATATATCGCCACAGGTTGAAATTTTGCTTGAAGAATCTTCAACCTCCGATGAAAGAATACCCAATTATATGATGTTACGGTTCACATTTACGGTAGCAATGATTTTTAATGGTGCTATGTAAAATCAGTGTTTTATCGCATATATTAATTTGCACTAAAGAAACGCATGAAACAAAAAACAAGAATGCAGGGTATTCTATTTAAATAAAAATTTGGAAGTAGATTTTTTTGTCTACTTCTAAATATGTATAAAGGGGGAGGCTAATAAAAGCCATCACATATATTTAAATAAAAATGTCACGTGGCTATGCCGACTTTTTTAATGTCTAGTTTCACTGTGTTTAAGTCCAATGCTTCTCTTCAATAGCAAATGAGCATTCGAATACTGGAATTCGCCCGCAGGACAAATTTCATATAACATATCGAAATAATAGTACATACTAACTAACTTATTTTGTTATTAAATAGCACAATGTTTTCGTTTTAATGTTTTTGTTCTAAGATTTGTTTTGCATGTTGTTTTTGTGTACGTTACCTTTCCCACTTTTTCTAAACACGCATTTTCACTGTTGTATACAGAATAGTAGGTAATTTTGACGATTTTTTAAGTGTATTTATTGATGTGTAATGAGTTCATCACAGCTTATCTCGCGATTATAAATATATAAATAAACATTTTATTATATAAAATATATTTATTCATATATTTATAGTAACAATAAATGATATTCTAACAATACAGTATAAACGCGATAAATTGCAATGCAAAAACCATATGAGCGTTCTTCGATAAACTCAGAATAGCAAAAACCAAAGGGGCTGGCGTGATCTTTAAAACCTCCAATCACAATCTCGATTTTCAACAAAGCAACGTGCTTTAAACGGCGTCGAGGTTTGTTGCGGTGTCATATGGTAACTGCATTTAACAAATTTCACGAATTTAATGTGATTTCTAACTATCATACACACATCTTCGCGTATTAGTGGTGCATATTGTTGATTATTGCTACGGGAGTGTACTTTTTGCCACGAAGCTTCTTAACGGTGAGTAAATTCCATTGTTTTTATATACGCGTTGCTCTATAATTTAATACCTTAGAGCATTATTGGATCTGCAAGGTTTAAATGAAATCGTCAAATCGTTTTTCTTTATTTTATTCCTCTAATTTAAAGATGAGATTAAATTCTATTTAAAATACCTGCAAAACGTTAAAGAATCGGAATTACATGTTATTTATGAGGATTAGCTAATAGTTTTAATAATAAATTATCACTATTGTATCCAGTTCTATATAAATTTGTTCATGGTAGTTATTGGAAAAATATATTTTAGACTGTGTATTTTTCATTCGTTTCGCATTTTCTAAAAACGAATTGTTATTGCTGTAGATAGAATATTATTGCAAAATAATAGGGTTGACGAATTTTTACATGTACTTATTTATGTATAATGAGTTTATGCTGCTGCTTGCCTTGCGATTATAAGATGTATTCTAACAATAAATTATAAAAATGATAAACTAATGTGCAGAAACCACATGAGAAATTTTCAATTAATATTGTAAATCGTGTTACATGGTTCACAATTTAATTGTCTAAAGGTATATAAGATAGTATAAATTTATCTTTTGCTTTTTATGTTTACGATTTTATTTTCGACCGAAATAAAGGTAAGTATCGGATCCCCATGAAATTTTTAACCGAGATTTAAAAAGTGAAGGGGGTAGTGTGTTATTGGATATTGTTTAGAAGTTTAGAGCGCACGAACAATCATGTTACTTTTTTCGCTGTTTTATTTCACATTTTAGATATTATAAGATATCACTTTTTCAAGAGTGTGAACTCCTGAAAAGGGAACCGAGATTGTTTTGTGATATGTGATAAAAGTGCAAGCGATCGACAAGTGATTGTGTTCTTAATGTTACAAATAATAAAACTAAAACAAGTATTAAATTAAAGGTAGATCCACATTTTGTGGAAATTTATGTTTTATTTTTTTTGCGGATTTATGTATTTTGTATATATTTATATAATATAAAAAAATACATAAATCAATCAAATCACAAAATTATTAATAAAATTAGAACAAATATAATTGTATAAAATTAAATTTTATAAATTTGAGAATTTGAAATCCATTCAAATATTTTTATTTTTGTAAAAATAATAACATGAGTCTATATTATTTTTTTTGCAGATTTATGTATCTTTTTGGATGTTTATGTAATATTTATATATTTATTTTATTAATAATTATGTGTTGCAAAATTTTCCTTCTAATTCTGAAATTAGGAACAATATGTAGTTTTGTTGACCATTTAAAGTCATTCATCATATAAATATTTAAAAAAAAGTTTTTAAAAATTTATTGCTCTACTATGTTGGTATATGAGCTCGTTATTCAGCAAAATTTGATTTGTTTTTTTACTGGATTACATAGAAGATGCATACTACTTGTCGTGAGTGGGTCGAGTTTTATAATTACCGCAGATTGAAATGGGGTTAATGAATTTGTAGTTTGGGTATTGAAATTTCAAAATCATATCATATAATCAATCATATTCTACACATTTTAAAATTAGTTTCAGTAATGGCGGACTTCCGGTTGTACCGGAAGTAGATATTAACTTTATTATTTTAAATGGAACACCATATATATTATTGCACTTTTGGATTTCTTGTTAAATTTAAATAACAATACGTTAGGCATACATTGGGGCTAAGTTGTACCGTTTCCGAATTACATGGCGTTTTTCGAAAAAAAATGACATTTGCAATGTCTGCGGTGTTTGGAAATATCTCCGGAAATACGAAAGTTAGAAAGATGCGGTTTTCAGTTTTCGCTTAGTCATGAAACAGGACACGTCTTTTATTTTAAAATTGTTGCGTTTAAATTACAAAATTATTAAATACGTCTCTGTAATTTTCGAACTCTAAAATCATGGATAACTTGATTTTTTTAAATTGAATGGTATAGCAATTTTTACACAAATGGATGTAAAATTTAATTTTCCTTCGATTTTATACGGGTATCATTGTGTCTATCTCCAAAGGTTTTGGAGATATTCGTGATTTTTCAGTTTTTCATGATAGATACGTATTGCGAAGCGCCGGCCACCTTCCCCTCGCATTTCACCAGGCTTGCAACTGGCAGTAGTAATACTGGCATGTTTAGAAAGTGCCTAACAGAATAGAATAAGACCACTGGAAACAAACAAAACTTGAAATTACAAAAAAAAAAGAAAACACAACATTGCGAACCGTTTCGAGAAAGTGATGTTTCCAGACCAAGCTACCTTCCACAAAAATGGATTTATGAATCGTTATTATGACACACAAAATCCCGATCGATTTATTGCAGCACATAGTCAGTACAGAAGGTCAGTGAACGTGTGGGCAGGTATCATTCGACAACATATCATAGGCCTATTCTTTCCTAACCAACGCCTGATGGGTAGGGTTTATATGGAATTTCTTCAGAATAATTTGGGCGTTGTATGAAAAAATATTTCGTTAGCTACTCGTCAGCTGATGTGGTGCCAGCACGATGGTGCTCCATCTCCCAATACTGTCGAATTTCGTCAGTTTCTGGATGTGTCTTTTTCAGACCGCTGGATTGGGCGTGGAGAACAGATGACAGATGGCCTCCGAGATCCCCAGATCTTACAAGCTGCGATTCCTTTTTATGGGGTTTCATTGAAAATGAAGTTTATGAGACGGCACTAACAACACCTGTTGACATGCGCCATCGTATTTTAAAAGCGTTTCAAGAAGTCACACCAGAAATGCTTAGAAATGTTCAAAAGTGTTTGCAAAAGCTATTTCAATGTAGCGCCTAAAACGGATCGCATTTTGAATATTTGTACAAATTCTCTGTATAACGACGGCACTAACATTTAAAGTGTAACCTGTTGCGAGCAAGACGCTCGATGTGTATGTACGCCATTCATTAGACAGCAATGTAGTTGCGAAAAATGTTCTGATTTATGGATGTACCATAATATGTGTTTTCTTTATCTTTGCTATGTGCATTTCCAACGCGCTTCAGTAAATTCTACATTTTTTTATTTCAAGTTTTTATTATTATTACTGCAGCCAGTCCCAACCCTGGTGAAATGCGAAGGGAAGGTGGCCACCGCTTCGCAATATGTATCTATCAAGAAAAACTAAAAAATCGTGAATATCTCCAAAACCTTTGGAGATAGACACAATGACACTCGTATAAAATCGAAAAAAAAAAAATTTTACATCCATTTATGTAAAAATTGCTATACCATTCAATTTAAAAAAATCAAGTTATCCATGATTTTAGAGCTCGAAAATTACAGAGCCGTATTTAATAATTTTGTAATTTAAACGCAACAATTTTAAAATAAAAGACGTGTCCTGTTTCATGACTAAGCGAAAACTGAAAACCGCATCTTTCTAACTTTCGTATTTCCGGAGATATTTCCAAACACCGCAGACATTGCAAATGTCATTTTCTTCGAAAAACGTCATGTAATTCGGAAACGGTACAACTTAGCCCCAATGTATGCCTAACGTATTGTTATTTAAATTAACAAAGAAATCAAAAAGTACAATAATATAAGGGTTTCCATTTAAAATAATAAAGTAGATCTACTTCGGTACAACCGGAAGTCCGCCATTACTGGAAACTAATTTTAAATGTGTAGAATATGATTCCAGGCAACATTTATTTGAAACATTTTTCCAAAAAAAACAATAATAAATCCGCTATGGACCGTTGCATCTTAGGAAGGACATCCGGTATATAAATAAAATTTAGTAAAAATTAGGCAGCAATTAATACAACTCGATTTGTTATCTATACATTTTTATTATTATTTTTAAACATAAAATAAGAGCTTTAGTTTTAAAAGTCACTTGGTCTCAAGCTGTAAAACAGATATTTCAATTCAAACTGGGTTCAAACCACCATGTTAAGTATATACTAGGTTACAGAATCAAGCTTCAGGACTATTATCTTCAATAAATTCTATATTAAGTAAGCTATTATTACGTTTTTTTTTCATATAAATAGCTTCCCATATATTTAGATTTTTATAATTTGAAGACTTAATTACATTTAAATCATTAATTGAAAAAGTGTGTCGTGCATTAACAAAATGATATGCTATGATTCTTAACATGATATAAATGTTCTTTAAATCTAATCTCCGCTTTCCTCTTTGTTTGACCTATGTATATTTTATTACAAACACTGCATTTGATCTTATAAATCCCAGAATATTTTTTAAAATCAATAATTTCAATATTACATTTTAATTTGTTTCTTAAAGTATTAGAATTTTGAAAAACCGGGCTAAGATTGTATTTTTTTACACAGGTTTAATATCTGGTTAACCTATAATTTAATATAGTTAAATCTGCGAAATAATTTCTCTACTACTTTCTCTGAAAACTAAAAACTTCTCCACAACTCTATTAGGAAACTGTAAGCGAAATTGTCGCGCCATTAGGAAATTGCGCACTTTGGAAATATGCTTGAACAATAAAAATATTTTCTTACAATGTGTACATTATTAGTAATATTAAGTTAAAAACTGTTGTGAAAATTGAAAAACTATATTGCTACTCACAAAAATGACACTAGAACTTATCATACCAAGGTAAGCGGCTTTATTTCACGATATGCAGAGTGCTAGTTACTCAGTACCTACTGAGATGTAATTCATTTTGAAGCAGTTTTGTTTTCTTAATAAATTTTCTTGCTAACTTTTATAATGTCAGATATATCGACCTTTCACACACTAATGCGCCACCCTGTATGTGCGTACGAATGCCTGTATGGATACATATATCTATCTATTGTAAATATTCTCAATATCAATATTATCTAATTCTACAATGCCCGGGGTATTTACGTGGAATACATAAACCTCTCGCTGGGCTTTGTGTAACATACAATTTCGCATTGGCTGCAGAGATAGATAAATAATTAAACATTTTAATTCATTTTACCAGAGATATCAGATATAGGATTAAGCTGTGTTAGCAAACGATTAATTTATTTATACTTAATTAATAATTAATTGATAGGCCACTATATCAGCAACGTATAACATGGGGGCTATTACATCGATATTACGAATGTTTATTCAGTGGGGGATTACTCGCTGATTAATTAGTGATAGGAATGGCGGTTTCGATACTCCACAAGTTAGAATAGCTGGTTTAGCAAGGTTAATTGCCATTTTACAATATTGATAAGGACATTATTGGGAATGTTGATAATCCAACTACGTTACTCATACATATGTAACATATTGTTAGTATGATGAAATAATACTTACGTAATTGATTCGGCGAAGATACTAGGGGTAGTTAGGATAGATACAATGTTCACGCTTACCTGCAAAAAAAAAATATGTTATAGTTCTTACTATTTTTGCCGTTAATAATATTACTAAAGAGAAAATAATTAATCATTAATAAATAGGGAGTCTATTGTTACAATATTAAAAAAAAAAACTATGTGTAAGACGTTTCGATTACTAATAAACCTTTTGCAGTTACATTTATTTACTAACTAGTTTAAGTTAAAGTTGCGAAACATAATGTTCCAAGAGCAGTAAAGCAGCAGCTTTTATGGAATCTCCTTGCCTGTTGCCGATGTAGAATCGTTATCAAAAGAATTTTTGGTCTTTTTTTTGAAGCTTATAGATGTACGATGGATACCTACACTTATATTTTAAATTTAATTATCGGTATTGTAAACTTATGGACAAGCAGCATGTTGTTTTAGGTTACTATTAGGCATATCTGTATTAAACTTATACTTTTATCCATATATAGGGTTAGATGTAAACAGTATTTCTGAATCTCGCCCTGGGGTTGCTAGCAATGTAATACTACTCTCTATAATAATATGAGATTCAAAAGATTGTCAATTCCGCTCCTATAGATAGTAACAGGGTGTAGGTATATGCAGCGTGTTTGTAATGAAGGTTTGAACTAAGTCAGTGTTGCAACACAAGAAAGTAAACGGATCTGTCATAAATAAGGAAAACGTAACCTATATTTGAACTCGCATTATATAAACGACTATGGATTAGTGTTTCTGCTTGTAAAAATGAAATGTAATTAATTTAACTTTACTAAATTATGATTTTACAATTCAGTACTAACTGGTGTTTAACTAAATTTATTTATTACTTTAAATTATAACATATAATTAGTATAATTACTAAGTGACGAAAGTGCATCTCTCAGTTCTTCTATGGTATGCATGCGGTTTCTATAGGTCCTATTTTTTGGATAGCCAAACATGAAGTAATCTAATGGGGTTAGATCAGGCGATCTTGGTGGCCATCTTTGTGCTCTAACGACCCTGTCAGCAAAAAAGTTGATGAATATTGGCAGGTTTGTCGAACAGTATGTGCTGGAGCATTATCGTGCTGAAAATAACTGCTTTAAGCTCATTTTCTTGTAACTCTGCAATAAACAATTCCAACATCTGTTGGTAACGTTGGGCTGTTACAGTTTCCTCGAAGAAAATTGACCCTATTATTCGTTGCCTGGACATAGCTACCCAAACTTCAACTTTTACGGGATGCAATTGCGTTTCTCGAAATTCGTGTGGATTTTCTGCAGACCGGATACAATAGTTTTGTGAATTGATATAGCCTGTTAGATAAACCAGGCTTCATCCGAGAAAAAATGATTTGTTTTGCAAGTCATCGCCCTTAAATTGTTATTAAACCAATGACAATATTCCAATCGCCTACCGTGATCTAATGGTAATAATTCCTGTACCGTAGAAACTTTATAGGGATGAAAATGTAACTTTCTTTTGACAGCTCGTTCCGCTGAAGTGTATGATATGATAAGCCTCTAAAATTATAAAATGTAATAAACTATTTCACTTAATGTTAATATTGATTTTTTACCTGTTTATTGAGCTAATTACCACAGATAAATTCCCTTATTTTCTTACAGTATTCAGAAATACTATTGTTGGTGATTTTAATTGTAAATATAAACGGTTTGAAGAAAATTATAAGATAAATAATCGAAAGACACTACAACACGAACGCCAAGAAAATTCATTTAATGTATGAAATTTGTATGTAGCTAACTTCGCTAATTAAATTGGTAATAAGTAGGGGAGGGTGGGTATAGTTGTAATACTTTTTATATTTTCAACCTCAGAGATCATCACTGTTTATATAAAAATATTTTAATGGTACTATCTTTAAGGTTCATCTTCTAAGCTTAATGAGACAGAGAATTGATAATTCCTACTTTATACATTGACAAGTAATAGAAGAAACGAGAAGGGTAGTCGAGTGTTACATCATACCCCATGGGTGGGTACAGTTGTAACAAGGAGTGGGGTATGATGGTAACAAATGAAAAAAGAGAAGTTTGTAATAGAATAAGTGAAACTGCGCGCAATGTTTTTTTAGTTGTGTGACTCATTTTTTGGCAACACTGTCTACTTTGTTGCACTAGGTAATGATTAATGTCAAAATAAATTGTAATCCTGTCAATTTGACAGTGTCAAGAAATTTTTACAATGTTGCATATCCAATTATAAAAAAAATGGCGATTGTAGAAAAAAAGCATGTATGTAACTTGTTGCGAAAGAAGTGCTTCACGCACTTAACGTGTTGACCAATGCGGCTTACACCTTGTTGGTCAATACCACGTCTAAAACACTTCCATTTCCCAACCTGTCACATAAATACATAGCTATCGTAAAATCCGCTTTATAGTTCGTAATTTTCTTACATGCAAAGAAAATTGCGTCGCAAAAATTGCCCGCATGCGCATTCAATGGATTTAGATCAGCTGAGTGCAATTTTACTTGTATTGCATGTGCAATGCACGGAATAGAACATGCGCAATTTTTATTGTATGTAATTAAAAAAAAAACAATTGCAAACTTTAAAGAGGCCTTAAGAAAAATATTTACTATTTTCAGGTGGGGATAGTCGTAACAAATATTGGATAGTTACAATTATCCCCACACCCGCTATTTTTAAATTTCACCTATCATTAAACACCCATCCGCTGCATCGAACCGAAGTTCAGTGTGAAAGCAGCTATGAAGCCCTATTTCATGCCAGCCAAGGATGACAAACTTAGATTGACTACTTAATGATTTATAATCAATGAATTCGAGATGGAAGAAATTACTTTTTTACCTAAAAAACAGTTTTTTTCTAATTTTCTTTTCTCAAGTAAATCGTGTGACATTACTACGTCAAACTACTGATGACGGATATAAAGCGCCACCTAGTGATACCATTCTTAAACAATTATATCTGTCATTCCACTTGACAATCGCTTTGTTACAACCATACCCATGTTACAACTATACCCACCCTCCCCTATAGATTTTTCCGGAAAACAGTTTTTTTATTACGACAATCATTTTGAATCTCATAGTATGTATATGATTATACAATGACATTGCTGCAATAAAGGTAGTATTATTATTATTATAAATAATTGTAAAATTATATTGACGAGATATGAACTGTGTGAAAATGAAAAATTTGTTTGGTGACTTGAAAGCATAGAATATAATACAGAGGAGATTTAGAATATCAGATCAAAATAGTGAAATCTCATCATTATGATTGATATTCAAGTTGTTGATACCAATTTAAAATCGAACTCTACAGTAGGTACTCACGAAGAGTAGACAGTTTTGTTCAAATGTTCGATATGGCGGAATTTTCAGTATACAGCTAATATTTTTTAAATCAACGTTTCTTTGTTTGTAAATTTTATTCGTAACCCCTAATCCGGATTGTTGTACCATGAGCATGAATTTTATTACTTATTTTAAAACGATAGATAAATACGAAAAATTAAAAAATGCAAAACAAACAGACAGATTTATCCTACCGTGGGTGAGGTCCAACTGTAACATTCAATTGTTTCGTTGGATGCGATAAAAACGGGTATAGACTTGTTCCAATTTTATTCATTTTAATCTAGAACTGAATAAATACGCATATCCACATATACTGCCGATACGTAAATTTTATGTATTTCAATACACATCGGTTTTGGTACTGGATGGATTTCACAAAGGACGAGATAACAAAAACGAATTTTACGCACGAGTGCGCCTGTTTAATCCGCTGATGTGTTAAAATCACCTAAATTCTTTTCATCGTATACGTTGGCTGTATTTGAAATGAGGTAATATTGTTCTGCAGCGAACGGAAAAGCTATAAAAACCCCTAAGGGCGTTTGCGTGATTCTAAACTTTTCCACAGCATACATTTATATATATGTGAACAAGAAAACAGGATTTAGACACATAAATGGCATCCGTTTGTTCACGTAGAAGATAAAACAATGAAGAAATTTGTACTGGGTAAAATCAGTATTTCTTCTGCTTAAAAACACCTCATTGGAAACAATCCAACTACACACACAAGTTTGGTGAGTCGATTTAATTTATAAATTTCTCAGAAAGGACTACACCGAAACCGCACTGAACCAAAAATGGGTCCTGAAACAATGAAAAAAAAAATCATTGTTCACATAAAATAATGCATTAAAATTGGTCCAAAGAATGAATTTATTAAATGATGAAGGAATTTATTAAGTAATAAATCATTCTTTGTATTAATAAAACCAAAATCATTGGCTCGAAATGATAACTTGATTCCCTCAATGAAATATTTTATTGTCCTAACGAACACCGGTTTTGTTTGAACAACTTTATTTGGTTTACTAATTGACGGAGAGTTATCAATTTTATGTACAAACTTCAGTAGAAGAATGAACAAAGGCTTCACTACAAGGAATATTATTTGTTGATATGCTAATCGCAAGTGGTTGACTTAATCCTAATAAATTTTAGCTATTGTTATAAACTTCTAATTAAAATAATGGATTTAATTAATTCATTGATGTAATAATCGCATTTCATTCACTCAATTGACTGTTGAGTAAGCGTTTACAGCTTTATTTAGTTTAATTGCAGTAAAAGTAATATTAAAAATAACAACATTGATATCAAGCATTGGTAACCGTCAAAAACCCATAAAAATAAAGTGCCTAAACAATTAATCGTAAAAATTCGACAATGGAAGGGGTTTTTGCTTCATTGTGGAAGGAATCACCAAACAAGGAGAAAGCGGAATAGAAACGCGAGTATCTGCCTACCAGACAGCGCGTTGTCAGCACTCCTCCAAGGACAAATTCACTTGTGTCAGTATCGTGTATCAAGCATTATCCTCGATCTCTCACTAAGAGGTTTTGGAAAAAAAAATGTTTCATGCAAGATTTCGCCAAATAAATCAAACTATTCACTTCATCATTGGTCAACTGATTACTATCCAACTTGTTTTTTGACTAAATCAAGGTAAAATCAACGGATTTGCTACGTCAACAGTGAATTCACACCAAACGAAATTAAAACTTTACCATGCAACAATTTATTATTCGCTGCCAATTATCCATTCCTGGAGACGGCAACAAGTCATCCTTATATTCCAATAAATGCCGACATTTTAAAGTATATTTCGGACGAGCATAATTAAATGGACGCGCATCGATGTCAACCTTATTCACATCGTGACGTGAGAGTATGTGGTATGTAATTTTTTTATTCATTTATCATTACTCTAAGAAAGTAGAGTTTTCATAAATAGTTACAATAGTTGATCTATATTTTATTTTGTAATGAAATAAGTTATACTTTTAGAGTGTAAAACACCTATATATTTCTAAGTCTCTATTATGCTTATAATTAGATGTAGAGATACTTATCTACCTACAAAGGATGAGCGTTCATTCTGAGAAAGGACTGAATTAAAAGAATTTTGGCCTAGTTTCAAATAGAAAAGGAGAATCGATTTAATAACGACGGCGTCGGCTTGTTTACCTCAGGAAAGTTTTATTTTATGTATCTAACGATTCGGCCAAGTTTACGTTTAAATAACGAAGGTAGATCGTTATTTTGCTCTGAATGGGAGAAATAATGAAAATCCAGATCATTCTGATTAGAAGACTTAGAAGGTAAACACTTAAGATGAAACGAAGAAAATTAGTAAAAATGAAATGGGTTGGATCTTAGGATAGCGGCTGTTTATTTGTGTAATGAGTAGATAGCTAGAGAGATTTGCATGAATAATGCGTACCACTTTAACAACAAATGTATCTGTTTATAAGTTAAACTAGTTATGGATTATAAAAAAAAAGAACGATTGGTGTTTGAATAACACCTTTCTAATATACAAGAATGATAAAATTTGATAAAAAAATGATCAAGTTTGAATATCAGCTTCTTGTAAGAAGTGTTAGTAAGAGTTTATTAGGAAATTATATCCTGATTTATCTAGCAATAATCTTTCCACACAATCTTCTAATTATATTTATCTGGGTTAGTTTCTGTGCATGCTAGACTCTGCGATTCTGATGATTTTAATTTCTTACCCAAGATATAATGCGTCTTATATTAATTAAGAGAATAACGTAGAAACTCTGGAAGAGCCAAAACGGAATTATGGTTGATACTGGAATAATAATAATAATAATAATAATAAAAAACTAAGGTACACCTAGAAAAAAAAATACTGATTCAACCAATAATTGGTTGATTCAACAAATTTTTGTCTGCAAGGAATATGTATAGGAAATTTGGCATTTATACATTTTTCACCTCTCATTTATAATATAAAGTGTAAAAAAATATCTACGCGGGATATTAGGTATATACAGAGTTATTCGTTTTTCACGCTACACGGACGGAATATTGCGGCCAAAATACGGGACATTCAAAGAAATTCACTTTTGGAATATATAGGAGTCTATTGTGGAACCACCCCTGTATATTATTGCACTTTGGATTCTCTGATCAAAATAAATATCGCTCTTAATAAGGTTTATATATATATATATATATATCTAAACCTTAAGGTTTCCTTTTAAATAATTTGAATTTTGTGAAAATCTAACCTAATTTTTATGTTTCAAATACTTAAGTATTTAAGTTATGCAGGCGAAATTTACAGTGAAGTATGACCATAGGTCATACTTTATGATCCAATTATAATAAACTTATGATCTTATACAGGGTGTACAAAAATTAAAACTAATCAAATAAGAATTTTAAGCGGCTGTAACTTGATTAATTTCAATAGAACGCCATATTTTCTTTAAATTACCAGCAAATGCAATTTTAGTTAACTATCGAATCGGTATTCTAACGAGTAAGAACAACGGATGAGTCATAGGGGTCCAAATTTCTAGCCTAACTTCCAGCTTCCCAATATGGCAGTTTGTTATTGTTTACATTCGTATCTACACAAATTTTAGTTTACTCATCCGTTTAATCTACATAACTTATTTATTTCATTTATTTATTTTACGTATTTTACTAGTTTTGAATTACCCCTGCATTTTTAAAAACATTTAATGAACCTTGATAAGCTGCATTGTGTAAAAGGTAAGGCCGTGCCATAACATTACATACTTAGGTTTAAGTGAAATAACGTGTGAAGAAGACGCCAATGGGGTACTGTTGTAGTGCCATCCACTTCGAAAGATAATTCTGATGCTAACGATGGTCACAGTTTCTTTGGATTTCCGAATGAATCTATTATATACAACAGAAATTTGATTCTACAATAAAACCCTTCCACCGAAGTGGTTGCATTTTCATTTGTTTGGTTTTTGAGAAAGAACCACAACATATTTATCCCTGGAAAGAATATTTTATACTATAAAATATAAAATAAAACTTGTTCACAAAAAAGACAGAATGTGAACTCAATTATCGTAAAACACTTGCAAATGATATGTATCCTATCGTTCATCAACCTTATTTTCTAGATCGTGTTTTTCATTACTGCAAACTGTTCAGAAATATTTGCAACAAAATCAGAATAAAAAAGCATAAATTTGCGTATTTTTTAAATCTATTTTTCTAATTCCTTTAAAATATAAATTAATTCATACGATGAAATTTCTGGCAACAGCTTTACAAAATGGCAGGTGGGCTTGAAGGTCATTCAAAACGGACCACAAAAGAACAAAGGATTTTGCGAGCTTGTCCTTACTCTGTTCTAGCTTAGGCTTTAAGTCTTTACCTTTTTACAGAATACGCTAAATAATCGTTTTTTTTTGCACCATTTGCTATTTTTTTTTAGATAAAGTTTTAATGTAACTAGTTCTCTATGATTTTATAAATGTGAGATATTTCATTTACTCTGTCGCTTTAATATACAAAGTTTATTTTTGCTATGTCGGTCTTTTTATGGCAATATGGTATTTTAACGATCATCGCTCCTACATTAGATGTTTTCCTGGTAAATGTACAGATGAATATTTTATAATCCTGTCTGCGATCTTCTAGTTATATCAAATATGATTCTTAATGAAATGAAATAAAAGAAACGCCATCTTTACGACATTATATGTAATACATACCTTTATTTAAAGTATTTACTACTGTAGGGATGGCTAGAAAGCTGCTATAATAATATTTAGAACAGAGTAGTTATTTAAAAAAGTGAGGGTTAGATTTTGGAAAAGGCAATTACGTGATAATTGCATTAGATTAATTGCTGCTTTGGTTAGTCTATAGAGTCTATACCTATAACCCATATTCCTTAATAACGCTCACTTTATCAACTTGATAATATTTGTTGTTGAAAGTCGTCAGGTTTTGTTAAATTAATGAAGCAAAAATAGCAAAATAATATTACCTGCCTTTTTCTTGTTTGATAAATTATAATTTTGGTTAGCTCAGCAATATTTTGTCAACAAAACCGCTTTTATTAATTTAACATCCGTTTTCCTCCGGCGTGATTTTATCACAAAATCGCGTCTATAATTTGTTAACTACCCAACGAAAATTTAATTATACTTTACGCTAAACACTACTAGTATTGAAGTTATATATTCCTTTTTCCGTTTTTATTTTTATACGGAACAACCACAAACTAAGGTTGTTCTATCGAAAATAAGTTTTTGTTACCAATCAGTTGCATACATTCAACTAACTAAGCTAGTAGTTCCACTGACGTTAAAATAAATAATTGTTTGAATTAGCAAATATGATTCAACCAAAATTCCCTTTCGCCAAATTTCCTTTTAATGTGGTTAGTGTTTTCGAACGAAATTAAATTGTGCTGATTTAATAAATATATAATTTAGATATAATTCAGAATAAACCATAGTCGAAAGTTAGAAGGGGATTATTAGGTATAAACTGAGAAGTCTGGGTTGAAACTGACCCTAATAGCTTAAGATTTTTGTACAGAATACAATTATGTTTGTGGGAGAATTGGATTGATTTCAAAATAGTCACAGAAGAACTGCACATTTATTATTACTTGATCATATGTGTGATTATTTTTAGCTTCTATTTTGTTTGGCCAAATTCTTGTATTTTCCCAGTAACTACACTGTGAGAGATATCCTTTTCATTTAAAAGGAATTGCATTAAACCAAAAGTTTTTGCGTTTTCCATATGGCCAACATGATTTGGGTAATTTCTTGAATAGGAATATAATTTTAAACTCACGCTTTCTTCGGAAATATATATTTTAGTTTGAAACAGTTTATTCTTTTAAGTGAAAGAATTGATAGTTGATTAAGTCTCTTTATTTTTGACTTGAAAACTATGCGGTTGGAAGAAACCGAAGCATTTTTTGATAAGAGTTTTCTTTTTTAAAGATTTCATTTTAGGACTTAGAATAAACAAATAATGCGTGATCATTTTAATCGGAATGAAAATGATTATCTCAAAAACCCATGCGCTAAGGAGGATTTGCCGTTAGAATGTTGTAAATCCTAGTAGTATTGGGAGTTGGTCGAGATTGAACCACTAGCTCTAGTGTCCGTAAGAAATCGTCATTCAATGGCGATGCCTCTATCAATGTTGTTTTGGTAAATATACGATTAGTAGTATTCCAGCCAATTTTGTGCAAAATATTATTTTTACTGGAATGAAAATCGAGATGCGCCATCTATCGACAATTTCTCTACTACACCCTAGTACATTCTGCTCATTTGCGTTTACTATATGGGAGAAAATTATTCCTATTTTTTCATTATCATGTTTGCTTAAATTAATAATACTGCGCTAGCTTCAAATAAATCTACAACAATATTTATTTGATTGAATACAGGAATATTTTTAATATTCCTCAATCAACAATAATTAGTAACTTAACCAGATGAATGAAAATGGTTGAAAACAACAAGAATCGTTTTTCCCGCATATACAATTTTAAACTTCAAACACTATGATGATGTTGTAAAATTCTTTGGGTTATAAGTAAATCACATTACTGAAAGATTCCATTATCTCTGAATTGCTTTACCCACGCAAAAAATATCACTTTTGTTCATTGTTGTTGTGTCATCTGAGATGCACGTGGAAAACGAATAAAACTAAAATACTTCCGCGTAAAATCACTCCGGCTTGAATAAGTGTTTGCATTTTCCGTTAAAAAGACAAAGGTTTTAAATCAATGTATACATGCGTGTCCACGCAAATAACCAAAACGTCCGCTTTTCTTATTTAAATACTGTTTATAATTCAATAATACTTAAAAGAAACTAAATTGTGTACATAATAATAACAATATATATGTAACAGTTATGTCTTACTAAACAAAAGTTATACAGACATTATAAAAATTTAATTAACTAAGCTGCATTCCATTTAATTAAGAGTTACTTTTCCGTCGAAAGCATGTACTTAGAAAAAAATGCCTTCCGGCAAACAGCACGCTACTTTCAACTAAAAAAAACATTTTCTCAGAAAAGGATAATCTTTTAGTTGAACATGATAAAACCAAAGTTATAAAACTTTTCATTTAATGCAATCTCTTTTCTCAGTGTACACACAATTTTATAGATTTTTGAATAATATCCCAAAATTCAAATCTTTTATTGAGATAGTCTCTTCCATGGATTTGCAAAACGTTCCATATTTTTTTTCTCGGTCCTTAACAGTGTAATTAAAAGAGCGGGCTTATCGCACTGACAATGCGATAGCATTATGCGAGTGAGATAGAACTATAAAATTGACACCTGCAGATTGTTTATGACATAAACAATGTCTAGTACACCGCGAAGTTGGTAGCGGACGGTAGCCTGAAATAATTGTATATTACTTAGCTATGTTATTGTGTTTGTTCCGTTGAAATAAAGATTACGTATAGGCACATTCCTATGCATTACTTTGAAACGGTAAATAAAAATTTTATCGTTATATACATATATACAAGGTGGTTATTGTTACTAATGAACGCCAGCTAGTTTTATATTCCACTTCCTCCATAAACAGAACTAAGAATTTTGAAGCATTAAACACTAATGTGACATCAATCATGCTGCCCATTGCTTTCCAAAAATCCCATCGCTCGCAAAATTGGTATAATTAATAACTGATCTATTCAAAATAAACACAGATTTTTATATAAAAAAGATTTTTATATTGTCGAATTAAAAAAATGATTCAGCTGACTCATTTCTTTGAATAATTAATGCTCCTTATTGAAATAAATGTATATGTATGTAGTTCCATATGGTACTGCCGTACAATGAACAATAATAACTCATGCAATAACGTAGTATCTCTACAACAAATCGCATCCTGAGATTAATGCCACATGAATTTAAACTTTTGCATACAAAAAGTCTTAGTGAGTTATAAGGTTTAGTATTTTACAGCAGCTTTCACACCGCGAAATACGTAACCTTTGTGCGCGTAGATCGTAGATTTTATCAGTACCAAATGAGGAGAACGGTTTCTGGTATTTAATATATGTATATTAGAACATAAAATGCACTGAATATGTAAAATATACACTGTGCCCACATTTTGATGCTTATCGTTTGTAACTGAGTTACTAAGAGACTTAGAACAGTGGTTAAAGGGGAAATGGAATTCAATATTGGCAGCAATTATAATGTATTCTAACGTTTTCAAACTTTAATAAATATTGAAAAAAAAAAAACAAAATTTGTCGGCTTCAATTTTTCTAAGTAATTCGTAACCTAATAAAATTAGGAAGCTATCGAATTAAACCTGAGTATGAAATAAGAAGAGCTAATTAGGAAGCTAACGATATTGGTATACGTCGAATTAATATTTTGCGGAATGTTAAAAAACAATAGAAGCTATATCATATGCTCGAATTTTTTTCCAAATATCTTGGTTAAAAAAAAACTAGAGTAAATTTTAAATCAGATTTGTGGCTAGCCACCCTCTGGAATCCACATTTAGAAAAGATTACCTGCAAGGCAAGGCAAATTCTTATCCTGATTTGGTACATGCTAAGGAGTGTATTTAACTTAATCATGTCACCATCAAAGAACTACTTGAACTTGATCGCAAAGTGTCAAAGCAATTGTTTTATGGCAGATTCATAAAGCACATACACAGAATTGGGTTCCCTAATGAGACTCAATATCCACTGTGTTTGGAGGATGAGGAGACAATTGAGTACATTTGTGCCGTTATCTGCAGAAGGATATGTAGGATACTTAGGAAGCAATCCCCAAAGCTAGTCCATATGGCAGCACGTCTAACCATAACTTATGGAACGATAGCTTGGTGGCAGAAAGCACAGGAAGTTGAAGCCACTGCAATGCATACATCCATATAAAGGATTACAAGTATTGCAATCATGAGAGGAATGTCTTCCTCTCCGTCATTGGCATTAGAAGCCCTTCTTCGTCTGCCACCTTTGCACATTGTTGTGTAAATGGATGTCAGACTAATGATATTTGCCTTTGGCGTACAGCGAATCAATCGCCTTATACTCACGTTTGTGTTTCTAACAAGCTGCTGGAATTGGTTATTTCTGATGACATGCTGGGAATGCCATCAGATGTAATGTGAACTCCACCAATGATAGATGCATACTTCACTATTTCCTTTTCAAATAGTATGGGATGGAGATGCAATGAAAAAAAAAAAAACGCACACACAGATGGACCCTGCTTTCCGGCAATAGTTTCCTAATCTGGCAGTTGCTTATGCACAACTTTTCAGTCACGTTCATGCTTGTATTGCCAAAGTTCGTGCAGTTGGGGCAATAACTCGTAAATAGTGGTGGTGCAACTAAAAAACGAACCGCAAATTGCGTAGAAGATATTCGACATCCAATGGATAACTCATCTAAAAAAATAATCCCAAAGCTTTCTCAAGAAGTTCAGTTGTCAGTGGGAACATGCCATACCGTTTTAAAAAAGCACTTAAAGTTGTTTCAGTATGAAATTCAAGTATTTCATGCATTCACGCAGCTAGCTTTTGATACCAGAACATATGTACTGTCATTGGTTTTTATAGAGCATAATTAATAGCAACATTTTCGATAAATATTTTTTTGCTGATGAGGCTTGGTTCCTTAAATAAGCTAACTCCCATATTCATAGTTCAGGCAAAATCTTAAGGAAAAGTATGACTTATGTAAGGAGACCTTACACCTTGAACCACTTTCTATTTCATAGTCACAATATCGACTCACTTCGGCTATTCTCGGACAAGGATGCTTCTTATAGAATTCTATTCAATTACATTGCAATAAAATCAGCTGCATACTACATTGACTAGCTTCAGATGTTACTTTTGTACTTATAATCTTCCATATTTATGGTATTTATTTTAAATTTGTTGTTGACAGTTTACGACTGGTTTGTGACGTTTATGATTAGATACTGGTTTGGTTCAATTTTATTTGATTAGTATGGTTAAAAATTTGTGTAAATAGAATAGATAGACCATAATATAAAATATTATTAAATTTGAAACTACTATTATTTGCACAATAAGAGCAAAGAATCTTTTTTTTTCTATTTCAAAAATTTTTCCAGTTTGACCACAAGATTTGCTAATGTAAATATTTTGTCGTTCTTCATACAAACTGTCTTGTCTTTTTAGCAAGCGTAGTTAAAAGTTTTTCAATTATGGGGATAAACCTCGAATCTGCATGTATCAACTATTTTATGTTAGGCAAGTACAATATAAATATGTATACTGGTCTAATATTTGGTAATACAATATTGTAGAACTTTCATAAAAATTTACTTACCTACCTTGAAACTGTATATCTGTGACAAAAAAAGCACAAGAAGTTAATAGTGCAAAAAAGTAGTGATATGGGTAAACCATCATGATTTTCTATGCTCGGTAATCGTCCGTTAACCAGCGGCAATAAAATGTTATGGAATATTTTGTTTAGAAAAACAATACCTTTTTCTAAATTCTGCATTATTAAAGTATTTCACGGAATTCTAGTGTGCCCCAGATATACCGTTTCGGTTGTTTATTACTATCATATTTTCTATTTATATAATCTAAAAAATTCTCCATATCTGCCATTGCATTCCATTAATTAACTTAATAAATGATTCAAAATGACAACATGTGTCAAATTTATATCAACTATTATTTTCCTAAGATGTCCTTAAGGTAGAGTGAACCCAAAATGACAAGTACATATGTTGTCATCTTAATGTCGACGTAGAATAGAAGAACTAAAGTCATTAGTGGTAGGGGTGATTTTTTTACGACAGAAATTACATTAATTACTTCTGTCAAAGTGACAAGAACACCCCTAAAGTTAGTATAATAGACTCTTCCGACGATTCCAGCGCTGAAAACGGATATGACGACATATGTACTTCTCATTTTGGGTTCACTATAACTACGGAAGCTACTTAGATTTTCCTTATCTAAGGATACCTTATTGGGAAATGTGGGTCTATGAAACAAATCTTTATATAAGGAGAACTTAAGGAAAGGTATACATTACGGAAGCACGATGAATATGGCAGTAAATGTGGTCGGTGAAACGAATTCGTAGAAACTACATTACATCCGTTAAAAAATAGGCTCTGGTTAGCAGTTTCAAGGAGACGAATTATTGAACCTATTTTTTTTAACCAAATAATAACTGCTGAAAGATATCGAAACGAATTATTACAGCCATTTATCACGGAACTTCATGATGACTTTCGGGACGAACTTACGAAAGGATTTTTTTCCAGCAAGATGCACTTGCACATAAATCTTGACAAATAAGCTTCTCGCAATTTTTCGATACAAGAATCATAAATTTGCAACGCTACAACCGACGGTTGCAAACGCGGAAAATATAACAAAGAAAATTAGAGTTATCTGTAGGTGGAATCCGTCGAATATCTGATGTGGGGTGATTGATTAAAACAGCGGTGGTTGAGGATCACAATTTTGCGTTATATACTTCTAAGATCATACGGGCCATCACGCTCTATGCTTAGCGAAAAAGGAAAATCCCGTGCTTAGTTGCCTGAAAATAATTCATTGAAATAAGTATTTTTACAAAAAGCTAAATAAAATTTAGTGACATTTAAAAGTTACAATACCTTTAATTAGTATAAGGCAAACCACGCGGTGCAGCCATGTTAACGCCTTAGATCCGGATTTAAATTCCGTAATAACTACGTTATTTTCTTCGGTGTGAGAATAGTATCCTAACTTAATAGGGCAGATTAAATTTTCCCAAAAATCTATCCTCAATTTAATCCAAAATTGCCAAATTATTTTTCCACACCAAGCGCAACAAGGACCTTGCACATGCGTAACCCCTAACAAATCAGCGAGTTGACTGATTCGCACGCGTTCGGAACTAACGTACGCGCGGTACTAAAAATTGAAGTTAACAACAGAATAAATCCATAAATAAACGCGGAAATTAAAAAGATACTACGAAATCAAATAAAGAAATATTGCTATTACGTTGATTGAGATTATTATATATATAATATATATATATATATATATATATATATGTAATTGTTCGTTGTGCACCAAATTCACATATATAAGGCGAAGTGGCACCTATATATACGTTGTGGCACCAAATCAAGGTGCCAGAACGTTTTAACCTTATTTAGGCTACTAAGGAACCTTGCTATTCATCCCACACATTTCAGAAAGGTGCCATTTGGGCCCATATCTATTAAATCGATTTTAGTGGAACTATATATTACGCAGAGGGCGCGCCAGTCGCAAAAACAGAAACTGTGCGTTTGTGGCACGTGATAATTTTTCGTGGTTTTGATACCATGTGGCACCATGATAACAACGACTAGAAGATAAGATATTGCGTATGGTAGGCGGAGCTAACTGGCGCGAAAACGTAGGCAATTGAGATTTCAAATTACGCATTAGGAAATACATACTGATTAATGAAGCGAATTAAAGATCTATGATGAAAAACAAGCATTTCTTCTTTTATAATAATAACAATTGTTACTATTTTTATTTGAAGAACGCTATTACAACATTACCTATAAAACCTATTTTAAAAAACGGGGGAGTTTCCTCATAATTTGTTCGAAAATGATTCTTTAAGGTTTCAATTCCCTAATAGAATCAGTTATTTTGAAGAAGGTATGAAAATTGTTCGTATAAAATTATCATGGGTATTGTGATTTATACAATAAAACTTTCTTTGTGCCTCAAAATTCCTTATTTATCAGATGCTTTCTTTAGAAGGTAATAATTTGATATAAAAAAGTGTTAAGTAGTCGAAAAAAAAATTATTGACAACATTGTGGTTAGAAAATTCTGATTATACTACTGACATAAACAAAGCAGCTGTAGTAGATGTCTAGTAATACGTCAGTCATCTAATTGTTTACAGAAAGCCGCTATATTTTAACGGCATGTACTTTAAAGTTTCACTTATAATTTGAAGTGTTTGAGTTAAGTCTCCTTATTAATCTAAATTGACGAAGTGGTACGTTTTAGTATTCCATATAATAATTACAATTAGTGATTTATTTTTTTAGAAACTATAGCTAGACGTGGTCCGATATGACCAGGTCAAAAAAAATGACTAAAATTAGTTTTAAATAATTTTCGTCAATTTTTTTGGCTTGTATTAAAAAATATTTCATTGTTTTGCAGACAAAATATAATTATACGTAATGATATGAGTCTAATAATTCTATAATTACGTTTAATTTCGAATTTATTAACCTGTTTATTTGTTCACTCATTGACACAGGAATATCTATTTACTCCGCGCTACAAGGGATTTTATTTATTCGAGACAATTACAAAATACAAATTAAACGAATTAATAAAATGTCGTGTAGTGCGAAGTGATTGGATATTTATCTGCCTATTACTACGCTACAGTCTTAGTGATTCCTTTGCGTATGATGGTTTATTTCAGATTGATTAGAGAAAATAAAAATTGTGTATATATCTGGCCGACTGAGTAATCGTTAATTATTTACTTAGTCTAAGGGTTAGTAGATATGGTGTGGTGATAGATAAGTTTATGTTGTCAATAGATTATGGCTTGTTTCAATATACAGGGAGTTCAATTTCACTAAATTCGGTTGGCCACATAATATTTTTTTTGTTGCACAAGAACATGGAAAACGTTTACTGACATATTTATAACTGAAACGCCTATATTTCCTTTTTCTACTTTTCCTGTTGTGAACAGGAGATGACTGCATTTCTAATTTCAATTCGTCTTCCGACGACAGTTGGCACCATCAACGAAGACACCCATTTTAAGTTGCTTGCAGGCGATTACTACAAGTGATAAATACAATTCAGAGTTATCTTAAAGAATATCTCGATATATTTAAAAATCAAGTAGTATTCATTTGTTTACGCAATTCATGAGATAAATCAAGACTTGAAAATTGCAAAAGCTAATAGAGCAAAAATACTATAATTTTTGTATTTAAAATGTTTTCCTATCTTAACTAATATCAGATAGAAGGGCTATTACAATGATTTAATTTCTTCGTATGAGTTCGTAACTTTCGTATTTCGGAACGATAGCACACGAACTTAAATCATTGTAATAACCCGCCGGTGACGTCACAATTTAAACAGGGTTACTTTTTAATTGAGTTTAAGAAGTGGTTTTTAATTTAACCAAATAAAGTAAAGTTTTTAGTGAGTAATATTATCCGTTATTATTTCAACACTAAAATAAAATACATTCCGTAATGATAATAGAACGTTTTCTTGGGGTTAAATGTGTCACGATAGTATTCTATCATAACTCATAAATTGCTTTCTCTTCGAAAAATTATCGCTCTAATACACAACACATCGCTGTGGCAAAACGTATATACAGATTGTGAATATATAGGGTGCTATTTGTTCACCTTAAATGTGAAAAATACCGGGTGCGAGAACGTCAAATTATATTTGGTGCCACAGAGTACTTTTACGCGTAATATATATATATATATATATAAGGCTATACATTCCTAACGGAATTGTAGCCGCTCACGGAGCTCCTCAACGACCGATTGGTTACTTGGTGGATGGTCACTCCACCTAATTCCTTCTTGGTAAGGTCACATCTTAGCACTTCTTTTTGCCTCATCACATATTCTTCTCCAGTTGCCTGTCTTATCATTTTCCTTCTCCAATCCTTTATTCCTAAAGTCCTCATGTTCTCGATTATTTGATCTTCCCACCTTGATTTGGGCCTTCTCTTGGTCTATTTCCCATGGCTTCCACTCGTTACTTTCCTTAGCAGTGATTGTTCTCCCTTTCGATTTATATGGCCGTACCACTTCAGACGTTGCGCCTTGATTAATCTAACAATATCTTCTCCTCCCAAGATTTTGTCGACTTCGAAATTCATTAGTCCTCTGTATTCCCCGTCAATATCTCTTACTGCTCCGTATATTTTCCTTATGATTTTCCTTTCGAATACCCTTAATTTGTTTTCATCTTTGCCAGTTAGGGACATGGTTTCCGCCGCATACGTTGTTACTGGTCTTATTGCACTTTTGTATAATTTCAGTTTTGTGCTTTTACTGATTCTTTTATTCATAATAAGTTGTTTAAACTTATAAAATGCGCTGTATCCCGCTTGTATTCTGTGCTCGATCTCGGTGCTTCTTTCATTTCTGTTGTTCACTATAACGCCGAGGTATTTAAAGTTCTTTACCTTTTCAAATGTGTATTCTCCCACTGTGGTGTCCGTTTTGCCATCTAACTGTTTCTTTCTAGATATTTCCATTAATTTTGATTTTTGCTGGTTTATTTCCAGTCCGCGCTTCCGTGCTTCTGTACTGATGTTAATTAAGGCTTCCTCCAGGCTCTCTTATCTCTTGCGACAATTGCCAGGTCATCCGCGAATGCCACGACTTGTACTGATTTATTGCTAATTGTTCCGGTCAATCCACATGCCCTTATTACTCCCTCCACGGCTATATTAAATAAGGAGGTTGAGGTCACCCCTGAGATTCGTTTTGATTCGTAGACCCTCTTGGTTTTGGACTGCTGCCGTAGTTCCGCTTAGCGTGGCTTTGATTAGTCGGACCAACTTTTCAGGTATTCCAAGTTCTCTTGCATCTTTCAATAATATATCCCTTTTCACGCTGTCGAAGGCTTGTTTAAAATCCAAGAATATTATTTGCAGTTCGATGTCTACTTCATAGCATTTTTCTTATGATCTGGTTGAGCACATGTATTGAATCTACCGTTGACCTCCCTTGCCTGAATCCATTTTGGTACTCTCCAATTGTCCTCTCCGTGTACGTGTTCAGACGTTTTAATAGTATTGTGGAAAACACTTTATACATAACATTCAATAGGGTTATCTGCCTATAGTTTTCACATTTTGTAGGGTCTCCCTTTTTTAGTATTGGGACTATTAATCCCTGCCTCCACTCGTCAGGTAATCTCTCTTTCTTCCATATCTGGCTCATTAAATTATGTATTCTTTTGCCTCAGTTCTTCGCCTCCCTCTTTTAGCATCTCGTTACAAATTTCGTCTGTTCCTGCTGCTCTGCCGCTTTTTAAGTTGTGTATGATTTCCTTGCATTCTTCGAGCGAAGGTTCCTGGTCGACCTCCTCGGATAGCTCCTCCACATTGCCTTCACTTTCTATTACTTCCTCCTCTAATTCTACCGACTTCCGGACGTAATCCTCCCATACCTTGTTATCGATATTAACTGTAACTCTTCTTCCTCTGTTTTGTTTCCTTATGTAAAGGTACAGTTTGGTGTTCCTCTTATGCTCTTTTTCTATTTCGTCCATCCTCTCGTCTATCCATTTTTCTTTTTTGATTTTCAATATTCTTGTTGCTTCCTTCCGTTTCTGCCTGTAACTTTCATGATGGACTACTTCCCCGGTTCTCAGCCATTTTACTCTTGCGTTCCTCTTGCTTTCCACCATTAGTTTACATTCTTGATCGAACCAGCCGTTTCGTTTCTCCCCCTGTTTTCTCCCTATAACTTCTTCCGCTGCTTCTATTATAGTGTTTCTTAAATTAGTCCATTCCTCTTCAATACTATCACTTTTCGCCATTTTTCCTATTCGTTGTTTAATACTATTCTTGTACTCTTCGTTTTTCTCATCCTCTCTCAATTTCTCTGTGTTCCATTTTCTTTTGGTCCTTTTCTGCCTGTTGTTGCTTATGTTTCTAAGTTTTACTTTTGCTAAAAGTAAATGATGGTCCGTATCAACGCTTGTACCCCTATATGTCCTGACGTCCTGTATCCACTTTTTCCCTATCTCTTGATATTAGAATGTGGTCAATTTGGTTCCCTGTTGTTTTCCCAGGCATCATCCATGTTATCTTGTGTTCGACTTTGTGCTTAAACTTAGTGCTTACGATGATCATATTCCACTGTGCCGCTAGGTTGCATAGTTTCATTCCGTTATCCGTAGTTGCTTCGTGGATTGTATGCTTCCCAGCGACATTCCTAATAAATTCCTCTTTTCCGATTTTGGCATTGAAGTCTCCGACCACCAGTAGTGTATCATGACGTGGGATGTTTGCACATATCTCGTCGATTTTATCGTAAAACTTTTCTTTGTCGTTATCCGGCGCCGCCTCCACTGGTGCGTATGCATTTATTATGGATATATTCGCTATATTGTTTTTTACTCTTAGGTATGATAGCCTGCCACTTATTGTCTTGAAATCAATTATTCTTTTGTAATTTAGTGGCACATAATCAGAATGATGATGATATGAGCCATGTTAGTTGTTCTTCGCTTCATGTTGTGGAAACTTAAAGGAATTGGTAAAGGCTAGCAAAAGGCACTCTGCTTTTAACGATTTATTTGTAATATCGGCTAGTTTGCTATTTTACGTCAAGTAAAACAGTAGTATATTAAAAAAATGAGTACCGTCAAATCTAAACCAAAAAATCCAAAAGAATCATCCAATGAACTTAACTGAAAGTCGAATATGAGTTCTATGTCCGTTTCGGTTCACACAAAAATAGCGATTACGGCAAAGTTCACACTTCCAGATCTGTTGTGAACTGACTCTAGTAAATATTGATTATGAATAAAATTATATTCCTATGTATCTAAGACTACGAGTAAATGCTTAATCATTGCAACAATTATTATATAGTGACCGGAAAAACTACCCTCATTCTTCTACAAATCATACCACACTCAGAAAATTATATGCATTGGTTTAGCAAACCGTTTTTTGTTGTTTTATTTTCATTAAACAAATACATATTCAACTACAAAAATTGTAAAATCAACATAATATTTGCGTTGGCTACAATATGCGCTAGAAGAATATATCTTTCCGTTCCGTCTAACATTAAAATTATGGTTTCAAAAGGATGGGTAATTGGGCAGCAGCCAAATAAGAAACAGTACTTTTCTTTTTAAATTTCTTAGCTCTCGTAAAACATTGTTTATTCATCAGAGACAAGCTAGAGAACAACTAAGTACAATCAGTGAACTAGTCTAATGTGTAACTTATTATTACTTATCAGGGTAGCAATTTTGGGATTGTTTGAAATTTTTCTTAAAAACCATTAGCAATACTGAATACGGAGCGGATAGTCATTAGCAGTGTTAGGCAAGATAGGAGAAGTGAATAAATTTCTACAGCGACTAGATACACTCGTGTTTATTCGCGCCTTGAGTGGGGAGCAGTGTTAACTAGTGATTTGCTGAGAGCCGACTAAACACGAGTACGTATAATCGCTGTAGAAATTTATTCAGTTCCCCTAACTTGCCCAACACTGGTCATTAGGTAGCAAACCTTGAATACGTTGAATATGACACTGATGCAATAAATTTTCTTTTAGAATATTCCAAACAGTTTCGTGACTAGCATTTACTTCTTGAGCAATTTTTCTGGTACTGGGTTGCTGGATGTTCGGCAATAACTTGAAGAACTCATCTTCAAGTTCTGGAGTTCATGCATTTCTAGGTAAAATATAGCTTGATCTTGCAAAACTTCCAGTTTCTTGTAAACGAAGATGCAGTTTAGTAAACGTTTCGGAACATGGTGAATGGATATTTGGATAACGCTGGGCATACATACTTCCAACCTCTAAGGCGCTACGATTGGCTAATCCATACGAAAAATGCATAATAGCCATTTCAGCATTAATAAACTCAGGCATCGCCATAAAAAATTAAACTGGACACAAACAAAAGCAGAACTAGTACTACAACGAAATTGGAATGATGCGTTGGTTTTTGGGTTTGACACAGTAATTGTCAAAATTCTAAAAGCCACTGAACAAAATTATATATGTATTACATATTAAAATAATAGAAACATTGAGCACCTCATTAACGACAAAATTTATCACACACGTTTATAGGAACTTTTCGTCTTAAAATTGAATGACGAACCGCCAACAACAATATTTCAGATTACTTTCGAAACACCCTGTATGTAACTCACTCTTATTAGGGCATTTTCAAACTGTATTATAAAAAAATGCAAAACATAACTGAGAAATTGCGAGCACCACCTACTTCATTCCAAGCTAACCGTCGCATTTTGTAACTACCGGCAAGTGGTGCTAACGTTAGCGTACTACCTATCGATGTTGCATTTGACTTAAAGATGGTGCACAACGACACTCATCACTATAGCTTTAGAATTTGTTCATATGATTTGCACAAAAATGATGTGATTCCATATTTATCTGTATTTGGTGCAAGCAGCATCCTGAACATTAAGGTGTTCCTCCTGGCAGGAGTTTCTTCAGGCTGACCCCTGACGCCCACAACTGGCTCCTAATGCGGGGAGGTACAACACCGACGCGTAATATTTGGTAGACAAGACTTATTACTTGGTAACAATCAAAAATATTCATTTAATGCAACGAAAAGATAGTGTTTAGTGTCACAGCATTTTAGGTTAGGTTGATAATCGTGCTTATTTAGAAATTCCTAAAAAAATTTTTGATCGAAATAAAAAAAAACCGAGTAAATCATGCAGCACATGCCATCACATGCTTAATAAACGATTATGGTTAACCGACCTTTGTTGTTAGACAGCAACCAATAATACTCTGACTACGCGTTATAAACGTGATACTAGGCGCAGGTTTCGGTTCTTTACTCGACTTGTATAAATAGGGCTTTAATGTAATTTAAAGGTATCAATGGAAAATACCTAACCGTTTCGTTGATTAAATTTCACCTTCAAAATATTTGTTTATGTCTTGTAGCTTCCTTGGGTTTTACGTCGATGGATCATCATCATGCAACATCAGTTATAACTACAGATATAACTTCATTCGAATTTTCTTTTTTCTTTGTTACGATCGTAAAAAATGTAATAATTCACTTGTGGGAAAATTTGTAACGTACCGTTTATAGGAAAATCTATTTTATTTTTTTATTTAATTTATGCCGCTTCCGTGGGTATTTCTGAAGTCTATATAAGAGCACTCATTTGACGCGATCGAAGCAGATGCCCGCCTTCCTAGCTATTAGATGGTAGTCGTCATCTGGGTGACGACAATAGCCTCCAGTCTGTCTCCGCATAGCTCTAGTCGTCCTTCAGTGTGACACAGCTTAGCTTCCGTTATTTGCAGGCCATAGTCGTCCCCTGGATGACACGACGTGGCTTTTCGTTGTTCGTTTAGTTAGAGATTATAGCCGTCCTTAGGGATAGCACAACCCAACTTTCCGTTTTTCGCCCAGTTATACGTCGTAGTTGTCCCACGGGATGACACGAGGTAACCATCTCCCAATGGCTGTAACAGGTACCAAGGCGGAAATTCAAGGTAATTTATATTATATTTATTGTTGATAGCACCTATACATTCATTAGATAGTTGATATATTTGCCACTCCTGCATTAGTATATGTGTAATCAAGTAAATTTTCGTTAAAACTATTGCTATTTACGAATGTTAAATTGGCATTGTATATTTACCGTATCTTACATTTAATATTGTGCACCTGAGTCGAATGATTGTTTTGTTATTTACTGTTTGAATGTAATATATTGATGAATTTGCTGATGTCAATAATTATAAATAAAACACAATAAAACACAAAAAATCATTTGTTTGTTTCACTAATTTATTTCACGTTGTCGCATACAAATATCTTTATGATTCTGGACATTCACTCACGAACTGATGCCACTTCAATTAGGGTAGATTTTAAACCATTTATTGTACGACATAAGGTACGTAAACGACAAACAACTTTTTAGTGCGAATTTACGTATGAACATCTGACAGTTGTCGGTACGTCAGTACTAACGACACCGCTAGGGATCTCGATACATCGCTCCGCAGAATCACGGCTTGTAGGCAACTAAGTAAGCAGATAAGCCAGGTAAACAGGTTACTAAGCAATTAAAAGGAACGTAAGAATTCCTACAAAAATTCCAACCGAGAATAACGTTGCTACAAATTAAGGAGAAAAAAAGATAAATAACTAATAGAATTTAGATATAGTTGCTTGAAAAAGTTATTAACATGAATGACGAAAAAAAACTCAAATGAAATTATAACTGTTATTTAATCCATCGACCTAAAACCCAAGCACAATACAAGACATGAATAATTAATTAATCCAAGGAATACTACCATAGCGAAGCTTAAAGCTTATTGTAGGAATCACTATATAAGTAAAAGATCTACAACTCATGTCATTCTTAATTGTATAGGATTATTTAAGTTTTCTTTTTTTTGAAGACTTAGAATCTTGAATTTTCTTTTCCGTATATGTAACAGTAAATTCTAAACTATTTGGACAATAAACACCATTATCACTAGAAGATTTACTAAAAAAATTAGAGCTTGCGAGATTACTAGACGATTTTATATTACACAGTGTTTTTAATTTTTTTCTGGGATGCGTCAATTTATAACAAACGCCCACTTTAGCTTTAAAAATGCCAATGAATTGCATCGCTTCTATTGAATTTGTTCGCAGTCAGAAACGTATTTTCACTCTTCGTTTATATTGGCGCATGTTGTGACGATATACGTTTTAGCACCATTATATATTGTCCTATTAACTAACTCATAATAGAATTATTCCACAACAGAATCGCTATCCGATAACTAAAATTGGAAAATACTCAAAGCCGTGCACGATGGAAATTATTCATGCGGCCAGTAAAACCGCAAAAGCATGTTAAATTTCAATTATAAAATCACAAAAAGTAATTAATGAAATAATTAAAATGGCATTAACTATTGAATAAAATGATCTTCACGCGGACAGAGTTGTGGGGGGAACGTCAATTCGCGCGTATCTGCGATTTTGTCGGTATTTCGGAGGAAATGAATTAACCCTGGCATCGTGTAAATTCGCATTTGATTTATGACGCTCATACAGGCTACACGTTTATAATAATAATGTGTATTTTGTAATAGCATCGCTTCGCTTTGTGATTTATTCTTCCTCTAAATATGTGTGCACACACCGCAGCACGTATGCAAATACACGAAACAGGAATGTATTAATTTCAACACCGCTGTAGGGATTATCTTTAAACGGTTACAACCGTCGCGTTTGCAAAATCGGTAAATATTTTTGCTTTTGTCCTCCATCCTAGTTATTAGGGTTATATATGAACTCGGGGATACAAAAACATCTTTACAAAAATCGTTCATTAAATTCAACCATGAGAAACAGTGAAAAGTTAACATAATTTACACTTATTTATAAAAAGCTAATAGCCTTCTGAGGTTTGAAGAAGCAGCCTCCACTTCCTCTCAATTTCGACAGCAGTGCGGTTTTCAGGTAAGTGCTACTTTCTTCATACATCATGATTTTGAAATTGAAACAGCAGAAGGATGGATCAGTAATGATCTAAAAACAAATAAAACAACGGGAATATTTAAAAATAACTTAATCCTAATTATGTTAACCAGTAGTAATTAAATTAAAGATTTATATTTTAAATATTTATTTACACAAGCCAACTATGCTAATAGCTATAATTCAACACTAACTGAGACTACCAGAAAGTAGGGAATATCCATTTATAAATACGTACTTCCCTACTAACTACTGCTGTGAACTGATTGTCCAAGCATATAAGTTTAAAGAAATTAAAAAATTACAAAATTAATTTAGCTAGCTCAGCAAATATGAATTTAAAAGGGCGCCAGAGATTCTTATATCTCAGAGTAACTTTCATGAAAAGTAAAAGTAGGCGTTTGTAAAATTTGACTTCCTTTAAAATCCCCAACAACAGAAGTGGCTAATTCAAAAAATAAAAGAACTATTTAAGATGATACTTAAAATCATTAACTTTTATTGTAAAAAGAAAAAAAAAAAAACATTTAATTAACAACAATAGGGGAAAAAACCATAATACAGAAGGTATTGGATTAAAATAACCCCTTCGTTAATTTACAATTAAAAAGGACAATGCAAATCCTTTAGCAAACAAAATGGTGGATTCGTTCTAGAAGGAATTTCTTATACCACAAAAAATCCACGTGGTCTCACAAATTCAAAGCAAACTAAAATTTAAATAAATTAAAGTGGAGAACCAAGTAAAATCAAAATGAAATTAAAATACAAGCCCAAAGCTTCTCTTCACCTACCCCGAGGTGATTAAAATAAAATTAATTTGAAAACTACAATAAAATGAATTACCAAATACGGTAACAAAAAAACTAAAACTAAACAGAACTCGCGCTCGTCAATCTGGTAACTGCTAGGGCCTCAAGGTAACACACTCATATATATGAAATTTACAACATCTGCATGCGATGAAGCCGCAACGCATCGCAAAGAAAATACAAGCAAAATAAACTATATACAATACTGGTACACGCAAAATGTACAAATAAATGAAATTAACCATACACAACTGAACAATAAAATACTCAAACAAAACTATTAAATTCTTTCTTACAATTAAATCTAAGTGAGAATTTGCGCGCGGCAAAGCCAAAACTTGATCTTGAAAAATTAACAGCATAGAGTTCAAACAACCGGGGAGCCATGCCATAGCACTACGTACATATCATGTCATAATCTATCTAATTCTTTAGCAGCATTACTAAAAAAATTCCACCATCTCTAGTCTTGTTTCGCGTCGTTGCCAATTTAACCCCTTAGCTAATGCCCTAATTTCCTTATACGACCGTCACTCATATGTGAGTGGATATTCTGATAAAATAAAATTAACCCTCCCAATTCTGCGTAAAAAATAATTAAAATTACCATTACCTGTTATTAATTCTAGCGCTTGATGCGACAAATTAAACCTTCGCTCCTATCAATTGTTTCTTTGGTTTCTTTAATTTTACATATGTCAGCCCATACCGGCCCCGTATGCAACATTGTATTAAAATTTATTATTCTTTACAATTTATTTCAAAACAAAAAATTGAGAGAAGTTTCTTCCTTCTTCTTTTCTTAACCTTACGCTAAATGGTTTTGGTAATTTCCAATCGTCAGTGTAAGAAATGGTTCTTACATGCATTTCGGTACCTAGCTGACATTATTTTACCATTTGTTATCTTATATCTTGTCTCCCTCTTTTTCCTGTTTATTCTACCCTAGATTTCTTCGGCCTTTCTTTCTCCTCTTTTGTCCCTGCTTCTGTTACTCTTTGTATCACACATATTCTCTTACCTTTTTAATCTAGTATTTTCCAAAAACGTACCCACTAGTAGAATAACAACAAATAGACGTTAATCGTCTTGTGTTGCATCTACTTTCATTTTAAATCTTTTGGATATTGCTCCTCAGAGCTAAAGTGTCAGGTATTATTCCTCAACGTGCCTTTGATGACTTGCATTAATTTTGTGGACGCGCCAACATTTTTTAGAAAGCAGCATATTATTTTTCTCTTTACCATTTGACTTGATTAATTTAAAATCGATGAAAGTTAGAAATAATTCTTTTCCCCTGCGTATTTTCTTTCCTATGAATTCTCATAGTTGCAACCCAAAAAAGTTCTCTTGTGTGATCATCTATAATTATAACAGAGTGACTTCTTTCAGCGAAACTGCTATTTAGACTCGATTCAAGTTGCTTTTTGGAAATTGTTTACTATTCTTTCTGTACACTGAGAAAAATATCACGTCCAATATCAATATTCACCAACATTCGCTCAACAGAACGAATTGTATCATTGTTTCGATAAAATATTATTTACAATCTTTGATTAAGTAATAACAATGGTCATTAGTCAAATAAATTAGTTTTCATTATTATAACAAATCATTGTATATTAGTCCATGGGTAATATTTCTTATGGCAACTATATTTTCGTACGTTCAATAAATAATTTTATTAATCATATGAATATGAACGAATATATATTGTTTTTACGTACAATATGAACGCAATAGAGTATTAAATGGTACCTTTTCATTGGTTCAATGGTTTGCAAATTATTGCAAGAACGAAAAGACGGCAGTGATTGAAGAACCAACTTACGCTGGGGTCGCTGACTGAATGAGATTTTGGCGTGTGGCCCCTAGACGGCGTGCACCCAAACTTTCATCTCTCAAGGGGAAATCAAGGATAATGCTTGACACACGATACTGATGAAAGTGAATTTGCTCTTGGAGGAGTGCTAAAGACGCTTGCCCTTTTCTGCTTGTATGGTGATTCCTTCACAATAGACCATGAGCCCCTGCCATGGTGGTATTCTTACCGTTAATTATTTAAGCATTTTCTTTTGATGTTTTTTGGTAATCACCAATGGTAGATATCAATCTTTTAATATTACTTTTACTGCAATCCAATTAAGTAAAGTTGCAACGCTTGCTCAACAGCGAATTGAGTTAATGAAATGCGATTATTGTATTAATGAATTAAGTTCATCATTTTAATTAGAAGTTTACTCTATAGCAACAACTAAAATTTGTTAGAATTATGAATAACATACATTAAGTCAACTATTTGCGATGAATATATCAACAAATAAAATTCATTGTTCATCTTCTGGAGTTCATCCATAAAATTGATAACTCGTGGTCATTCAGTAAACCTAATAATGTTGTTAAACAAAACTAGTGCTTGTTATAACAATAACATAGCATTAATTGAGCTAATCAAGGTACCATTTTATTTTAATTAATTTCATTAATACAATGATTGATTTATTAATCAATAAATTCCATCGTCATTTAATACAATCTTTTTCATTGATTTGATGAACTTGTTCTTTGGACCAATTTTAATACATTATTTCATATGAACAATAATTTCTTTCATTGTTTCAGGATTCATTTTTGGTTCAGTGTAGATACCTACAAAAGGACAAAAATATATATGCATATTTTGACATTTATCCCAATAAGAATATTATTTTACAAATTTTATGAGTATTTAACACACCTAAAACAAAAGCTAAAGTAACAGAAACAAGTAACAATAAACCCAAAATGGTAAATGTAAACTGTAATACGTAAAACCTTGTACGTACCTTTTAGTAGTCTTACTAATAAGAAAAATAAGAAAACGCGAATAGTAAGAGCTTTAAATCGACTAAACACCCTAAATTCTTTTGAGACAGACACAATTCCAGAGTAAGTCAAGCATATTGTCACACATAAAAATGAATTCTATACAATAGCAGAATTAAATGGGAAACTAAGAACTACTTCAATAGAAAAAAACGGAAAAGAAGACTTAAGAAGGCAAGGTAAGATAAAATAAAAAAATGATAAAAAATCAGGAACATAACATGGTCGGAGGTACTAGAAGACAATGGAGGACAAATATGAA
Organism: Protaetia brevitarsis; assembly: GCA_004143645.1. Taxonomy (NCBI): domain Eukaryota; kingdom Metazoa; phylum Arthropoda; class Insecta; order Coleoptera; family Scarabaeidae; genus Protaetia; species Protaetia brevitarsis. The sequence continues at coordinate 2,105,595 of RXPK01000305.1, forward strand.
AAGGTCTAAACCTATTTATTTTATTTAGCAACGTCATAAGTGAAACGTATTAATTTAATTAAAATGTGTGGTTTGATTTTAACAAACTTTGTTTATGTATTTGTCTGCTATTCGATAATATATATTTCAGCAGTATATTATGTGTGTTTCATTTTGCAATTTTGTATTACATTAGTCTATTGGCGAATAAATGTATATTATTAATATTGGAGCTCACAAATCTTAATTTTGAATTGAAAATAGAAAATAAATTTTGACACTAGGGAGTTGACAGTACAAGTTGGCACACATGTTACATACCTTAGTATTTTGACGTTTTGAGAATAAATCTTTTTCTGTAATTTTGTACTTTAATATGTATTTATTAATGATAAGTGCAATGAAGACACCAGTGCATTTTAGCATGGTTGAACAGTAGCTTAATGACAATTTATTACACGTCTGTCATGTGGAATTTAGTGTGGTCAACCTTTAGTGACATATTTGCCTCCCTAGGTAGGAAAACGGTAGTTTTCCTGCCGCTTTGAAGTTCTGCAAAATGAGTGTTTCTGGACGGAAGGCAAAAAAAATGTTTTAGCTTGAGTAACATAGATTATCAATGTTTTTGTCTCGAGCTACAACAATAGAAGTGCAAAACTAAATTCTATTAAGTTGAAATCCTCTCAGCAATGTAATTCATTTCACTATTCTGGTTAATTGTATATCTATTCCTATTACATAGTATCAAATTGATTATAAAAGTAATTACTAGTACCTGCCAGTTTATCTTATTTCTCAAAAGTGTTTTTTTATTCATCAGTAACAGATATACATTTTAAGAAGAACATTAAAAATTAACTGGAGATTAAGAACATTTTTCCTTAAAAGTCATTGAAGTATTGCGATGTGTAATGTGTAGGGAAGAGCTTGAAAGCATTTGCAATATTCCCCCTTCTGACAACGAGGAGTCTGACTTTGCTTCGTTCGTAGATCTATGTAATTTACATATAAATTGGGGAGTTATCTTTGGTTTGGTTTAGAGATAAATTTACTGGTATACACGTACTGAATTCTGAACATATATTACTTAACAATCTTTGTATATGTAATATGTAATAATTTGGATCAAAACTGCAAAAAGCCTTTCGGTTTCATTTATTCTTTTTATATATATGTAGAAGGTGAAAAGAGTGGATAGGAATTATAAAAGGGAAATTGAAGGGACACACTTAACATTCTGCCAAAATTGTTTCGCTGTTCGAATACAAATTGTGCGTATTAAGGATACAAGTTTTGCGACAACAAAACGAGAAGGGGTAAATAACAACCCTAAATCGAACCTTATATAACAAGTTCGCCCTAATCTAATTTTACAAAGACGCTCCTGCATACCAGGTCGAGCGTGGTCTAGCATTAGTAAATGGATTACCGGATGTTGGCTTTTTAGCTCCGGCTATTGAAGCTATGACATAAGTTGATTATTTCCGCTTCAAAAAATATGTCATTTATTTGTGCGAATATACGTAGTATGAGAGGAAGAGGAAAAAATCGACCTTTTCGTTAACCTTCCCTAAAGCAATTTAAAATCAAACTGATTTGTGTGCCTTTGTACGTTTGCCAGAGGAACAAAGTCGACAATCGAATTCATTACGTTATTGAGTACCAGGAAAAAACATGCCGACATCTTGTCTTTATATGTTCTGTCCAGCAAGACTTATTAACTTTGGAAGTTTTTTTTTAATTACAATTAAGTTCCTATATTGCAATAAATAAAATATTTTTTGGGGGGAAAACCTAGGTTCATTTTTGATTTCTCAGATATCAACAAAATAAAAATCATTTATTAAAATGAGGTTATGAAATGAAACAGCTAAAATATTAACAAATTTATTGAATTTTCTAAAATTTCCTTAAAGATGGTCGTTACACTGAAGAAAATACTGGTCGTAATATCGATAACCCACATTTATTGAGTGAATTATCGTCGGCAGATCGAAAAGTGTCCTTGTTATGATAAAATTTTATTTGCCATCGTTGACTAACAATAACAAGATTAATTAATGAAATAAATTCATTTTCATTATTATAACAAATCATTTTACTTTAGTCCATAGACATTATTTGTTATGGTAACCATTAATTTGTTAATAATATGAATATGAACGAATGTACATTGTTATTTTACGTTATTGTGTTCACCATATGAATGCAATAAAGTATTAAATGAGATTCTCTCCTTTATTTTTAAAGGTTTGCTATTTATTGCAAGAACGAACAGACAACATCCTTGATGAAAGTGTACGTCACGTTAGATAACGCATTTATTAAATATATGTATAAAATAAGACAACGAATAGAAATCATTGAAGTGCAATTATTTACATTTCTACAATAACGCATATTCACAGGTTCAATGAAAATGTTCATTATATCAATAAAGTATCGAAAAAAAAGGAAGTATTTGTCTTGCACAGTAATACTTTGAATGTACGTGTTGAACCACGTGCCTCTGCGCTGAGAAAAATAATATAATATAAACAAACTAATCATTGCATATTAGTCCTTGGATAATATTTGTTAGGGTAACTATATTTTCACATATTCAATAGATAATTCTTAATTTTTGAATATGAGCATATATACACGGTGATTCTCAATATATACGACAAACTTTAAGTGCTGATTCCTGGGGTTATTTTGATCATAATAGTTTATAAGAACATATGTCCAAAGTCGCTTAGTTCTAAAGTTGTGCAATGTTTAATAGTATAAAGTAAAAGCCAGTCGTATTGACTGGCGAGTCCGTTCTAAAATACCAGGCGTATTTCGAATTGTTTGAAAAGCTGCGATAATACGATTTCCTCAGTTCATCGACATTTTCAATGGGAGTCGTATAAACTAATGATTTAAGGTGAGTCCAGAGAAAAAAGTCCAAGAAAGTCTGGAGACCGATGAGGTCATGGTTGTGGACCTCCCCCGTCCTATCCACCGATCTGCATACGTATTGTCCAAAAACTCGCAAGCAACTAAACTAAAATGCGCTGGAGCACCGTAATGCATAAAATACATTTGTAATCTTAATTGCAACGGAACTTCTTCCAGCAGTAGTGGTAGCTCCTCTTCAAGAAACCGCATCGGTAAAAAATGTAAACCTATCAAGTGATCTCCAACAATCCCGGCCCACACATTGACAGAGAATTGATGTTGATGACGGGCATTCACTAGTTCGTGCGGATTTTCTTCGGCTCATATGTGATTATTATGAAAATTAATAATCGCGTTTCTAGAGAAAGTAGCCTCGTCGGTGAAGAATATTTGAGCCAAATAATCAGGATTTTGTGCGATTTTGTGTTGCATCCATTGACAAAAAGCCACTCTTTGCGGAAAATCTGCCGGCAAAAGTGCCTGCTTCCGTTGAATGTGATATGGATACAACAGTTGATCTTTCAATATTCTCCAAACTGCGGCCTGACTAATGTTTAAAGCAAACGCAATTTTTCTGGCGCTTATAGTAAGACGTTCCTCAATTTCATTTAGTACCATTTCTTCAACTTGTGGGAGTTCCCACTGTAGATGGGTGCCCGTTATCACTCGTCCGTTTTTTAAAATTTCCCGTTTCACTAAGACGTTGGTGAAGACGGGCAAATATTGAATGATGCGGAATGATACCGTTCGGGTATCGTTCTTCATAAAGACGTCTAGCAGCACGCGAATTTCCATTGGCAAGACCGTAAACGACATGCATATCACACATCTCAGCATTCGTGTAATTAATTTTAGAAAACAGAAACTGGCAATAAACTGAATGAATACTCTGACAACTATTGACAAATATTGAAATGACAAATAAACAATTCCCCTCTCAACACAATAGTTTTTGAAGAACCAACTGTGATATTATATCGTGTTAGTCATAGTTCATAATTTATTATTAAACATTCAGTAACTTTAAAACCAAACCGTTTTGGACATATACTCATTCGAACTTTTATGATCAAAATAACCTCAGGAATCAGCTCTTAAAGTTTGTCGCATATATTGAGAATCACCCTGTATATATTGTTATTTTTAGGTACAATTTTCATAAAATTATTCACGATATGAGCGCAATAAAGTATTAAATAATACTTTCTTCGTTAATACAATATTTGCAATATAATGCAAGAACGAACAGATACCATACCTTAATGAAAGGTGTACAGTAAAGATTGAATTACCGACTTACGCCGCGGTCGCTGACTGAGTGAGAGTTTGGCGTATAGTTCTTTTCCGTTCTCGTAGGGCTCGTTGTCGTCCTACGGGTGTGACAGGAATATAGTTCCTCTGCCCAACATTCGATTACCTGTCGTAGCCGCCTCCGCAGGTGTGATGCGGCACGCTATCTTCGTATTTCTTTTTCTGTCGTCGAAATATTGCTCGTTGTCGTCCTCAGGGTATGACACGATTTTAGTTCGCGATAGCCGACGTAAAACCCGCGCCAGGAGCCAATTAATTTCGAAGTGAGATTATTCTCGTTGTTTTATTATGAATTTTCTGCCGCCTTGTATATTTCATACGTGAATTAACGTAGACTGATCTCTATGTCGCGAATCAATAAGGTTTCGTTTGTAACGATTTACATGACAAGCGTCAAAACTTAAACGTAAACCCTTGTATCTATTTATATATTTACATCTTTCACGTGCCTTCTCGACAAATAAGCCGAACACTCCGTTACATAAACCAAGTATTTCATGGTAATTTACTGCTGTACATATTATTGTAATATTTTTAATGTGATTTGCTTATCTGTATTTACGTTCATGCACTTTTTTTATCTTGTTGTTGAACTGAGAAATAAAAATGAAAAACTAAGAGTTTGTTACACTGGAATATATTTTATTTGTTGCGTACATCAAAGTAGGAACCCCGGATAATCACTCACACACTGGAGCTACCTCACTAGGGTTGATTTTAATCATTATTGTACAATGTAAAATAGTACGCGTGCAAATTACAGTCGAACAACTGACTAGCAGAGTATGGTATAGACAACGACCATGGAAATCTAAGCGGTAATTTATGCTAATGTTGTATTTTATTTTATTTTAATATTTTGCTGCAATATAGCGGCATTTAACGTCACAACTGTTGGAAAATGTATACTACAAAAAGCTGCTATTTCATATCGGTCATTGCTTATATTAGTAATATAGTATGTAGACCTGTATATTAAAAATATTTTATATTGTCGTAAGATATATTGCTCCAACGTATTTTGAAAATCCGCGCGTTGTCAATAATATTCGGTCAATCCAAACAATTTATCGTCGTCAGAAATCAAGTAAAGTTATCAATATAATCTTTGGTGTTTTTCAAACATTTTTTCCGTGTATGTCACAGCTGTCATAATGTCTTCCTGTGCTATGTTTTGAAATTTAAAATATGTGGAAATTGGTGTAGATATTATTCTGATAATAGTTGCGGTACAAAAATTTTCCTTAGGGAACCTAAGGCGAGGAGATTTGAATAATTTGTCGAGATGTACGCTCACGCAATTAACTCTTAATTTATAGCTATGAATATTATTCCCATTTAAGAAGGATAATTTGAAAAATGACCTTCTTCCTAGGTATAACAAATGATAACTGCGTGATAATTGCGGTCGGCAAATTCTAATCGAAAAATCGATGCGGGAGTACGCTTCCCATTCTGAAATTAACCTCCCGAAGGGTGATTACACAGCGAATGTTTATATCAGCTTGTTAAAGCAACAAGTGCAGCGTCTGCATTTTCCATTTAGTAAAGGTTATGATCTAAACAAAAACAAAATTTAAACTTGTTCATGGAGCGCAAGTGTATTGGGCAAATTGTACCGCAAGCTAAATTAGTTGCAATCATCCAATACTTTGACGTAAACTCCTCAGCAAAGCACCACATCAATTCTAAATTTAACTCGTCTGCTGTTCAAAATCATCAGTTTAAATGTTCTTGTTTGTGTGTGTGTGTATGCGTGTGTTTAGCACTATCAATTAATTTAATCAAATACTGCTAATGCCTGCAAATGGCGGCCGAGTTCCGCAGGTGAAACTTTAACATGCGGTCGTTAGAACCTGGGCCTAGGGTAAGCATAAATACGAATCACCGTGTTTGGCGCGTAATTTGTTGTATAACGCATCTAATAATTTTACTTTATGGGTTTTAGCATTTGTGGTATACCTACATAATACCGTATATTCTTGATCTAATATTGAAATATAAATAAATTTAGGCAGACAATATAGTTATAGACAATATAGTTATAGACAATATAATTGGGTTTTATTATTATAAAGTGCATATAATATTATGTTAGTGTAAAAATCCGAAAATTAATTACTCGTTGGTTCTAACACTTTATACCCAGCTTCTACCAATTAGATTTTGATGGAAAATTCAAATAACGATTTACTGTTTTTACGAACTTAAAAAATAAGAAAAAGTAATTATAGCACATTCATATATTATTAAACTATTACAGATAAATGACCAAATGATAACAATAACAGCAATATAGCAGAAAATATACTTTTATGTTACCTTTACTAGAAATACACTTTTCTTAAAGCATTTTGTGTGCAACACTGGCGAAACGTGTTTTTTATTACTTTAAATGAGAGGTAGACTAGGACATTTATTGGTAGCGTTACATGTTTTAGGAAAATAAGGATTAATTTGTCGTATCAGGCGGTAGAATTAATAAAGGGCCACGGTAATTTTAAATCATACTTATGTAGAATTGGCAGGGTTAATGATTCGCATTGTAAATGTGGTGGGATAGATACAGGGGGGGCATCTTTTATTTGAATGTCTACTCAGTGATGAATGACGGTCGCGTACGGAGGTTAGGGCATTAGGTAAGTGGTTAGCGGATATTAGAGATAATGAGTCGGTCGAATAGTGAGAATTCTTTAGTAATGCTGCTAAAGAACTATATAGGTTAGGGTATATATGGCATGTATTTAGATAATAGGGTAGTACGTATTCTTGAATGAATATTTTATGCTCTTTAGTGAGCTGAATTAGTGTTAGTTTTTAGTATGGTTGGGATTACTTGTTATATATAAATAATCATTTAAAATATAAATCTTTAATTGAATTACTATTGCTTAGAATAATTAGGATTAAGTTAAGAATAGGGACTGCTGTTGTTTTGTTTGCTTTTAGATCCTTACTTTATCCTGTTTCAATTACAATTTCATGATGCGTTAAGAAGGGAGCAGCTACCTGAAGACGGCAGGGCTGTCGGAATTGAGTGACGTGGAGGCTGCCTCTTCAAAACTCAGATACTAATAATTTTCCGGTTGCAGCAACAAGGTCTAGGACTTCTTCCCAGATTCTGTTTCTAGAGTAAGGCTTTTGCCATGGTTTTCCCTTACTCCTTGGCGAATGCTGAGAGATAACTAAAGTCGTTCTATGGACTCAAGTATAGTAACTGATAGCTGACCGTTTTACAGTAGACTAGCGATTCTGTGAACTAGCCACATTTTCTCGTTTTTCACATATTTCACATAGAAGCAGTACCTATTCACATAATTGCGAGGCTAGTATATTATATATTTTGTTATTAGCAATCATAGGGAAATTACTTAGTTAGAGTAGCAACATTTCAATTGTTTTGGAATCCATATAGTACCTAGAATAGGTAGCCTCATGTAGTACCTTTAAATATTCCCGTTGTTTTATTTGTTTTTAAATCATTGCTGGTCCATCCTTCTGCCGTTTCAATTTCAAGCATTTACCTGAAGACCGCACTGCTGGCGAAATTGGGAGAATGTGGAAGCTGCCTCTTCCAACCTCAGAAGGATATTAATAATAATCAGTAACAATGTTTGGGGCTACTTCCCAAGTCCTGCTCCCAGATTAAGATTTTCCATCGTTTTCACGTACTCCTTGGCAAATGCTGGAGGATAACTAAAGTTCTATGGGCGCAAAAGTAATAACAATTGATAGCTGACCGCTTTATTATATTTTTGCTATTGTTATTAATAACCATAGACTAATTATTTAGTTAGAGTAGGAACTTTTCAATTGTTATGGAATCCATATAGTACTTAGAATAGGTGGCCCCATGTAGTACCTTTAGGTAGAGCAAGGGATAGTATGATTTGTAATTATTTAGTTTTTCATAAATAAAGTGTACCAAAAATCATAGTTTTGCGAGTATGAGTACACAAGTGCGAGAAAGACGTATCTCGTACACTCTCTTTTAGGCCCATAAATCTTAATTTTGTTGTTTTACATTTACCATTTTGAATGTGTTGTTGTTCACCGAAACTACACTCTTAATTTGTGTCCAAATTAGTTCAATAGAGTTCAGTTCACAGTGGTATGATAGAAACCTTAAAGCTATTTCATTTTGTTTGTTTTTTGCCGTTTTATCAACAAGAGGTTATTGTACTTTTCCTTGTGTTATTTCACTAAATTAAATAACACCATTCGGTACATGTCTGGAAGAAGAGATACACTTCTTCTGTAGACAACTTTGCATATTTTTCTAGTTGAAAAGTAATTGGCACATTTTCTGCTTTTGTAAGTTATAAGCAGCACTGTTCATTACATTTGTAGCGTTACCGGGTAATTTGTCCAACACTCTCAACTACTTTTCAACTACGGCTGAATTTATGTAATACGTTTACTCTTAAAATACAAATACGTTTGTACTAGTACTACTTCGCTCTAATGGTATTTTACTCACTTGAGCTTCACAAAATCCCAAAAATCAAAAAGTAGGTTGCCACTACTTTGGTTACTTGTGAAATATGTTTCCTAATGCTTCTACTGTCTTTGATAATATAGCTCTTGTTGATGATCTTGTATTATCCAAACTTAATTCCTTGTAAATATGAACACTCCTCTTTTTGTGCAAAGACAAATGACTTAAACGTTCACATATCCTTGATGGAGAAATTTGCGCATTTCCACCTGTACTGGGTGTCGAAATGTTTTATTATTGATGATTAATAAAAACAAAGAAAAACAGTGTCTTGATAGAAATTGATATTTAGAGAAATCCGAAAAAAATACCTACACAAAACAACTCTAAAATGTACGGTGTGATTTGATTAAGGCTGATCGGGATTATTAGAAAATACTTTCTATAGAGTCGGTGTTGTCTTCCGATATTACGATTTACGATAGTGCTTCCCAATATCTATTAAATAAACTGAGCTCTGTACAAAGGCTGGTACTGAAGAACGTATGTCATCGGTAAGACCTTCAGGAATAGACTAGTGTAAAGATCGTTGTATACTCATTATTTTCAACTGGATCGGTTTCCAGATCATGACTGTACCACTAGGTCAAAAGAAGCTGGTGATTTCAGTGTTAGGAAGTGGAGAAATAAACATGGCCGTTATTGTTTTTATGTTGTAGTGACAAAAATATTCAACAGCTTACCTGTAGTGTTACGTGGTTTAACTACATTGTCTTCGCTAAAAATGAACTTTAAGTGCAGAACGCTTGATTATCGTTTTTATCACTAGAATCACTGTTGTTTCTTCTTTCTCAATAACAATTATGGTAATATCTGTGTATACGCGCGTACACTTTGTTGTTGTAATGTTGCATCGATAAGCAAGTATTAGCTTGGTGGTAATGTTTATTTTTGGTTTTTCTGCATTGATTTTGCATTGTGTTGTTGTTCGTTGCCTTTTCGATTAGTTTTAGTAGATCGATTATTTTGTAGTTACCTTTCTCTCAACTTACATATTGCATGAACTTAATTTGCTAATGTACGTTAGATGGCAGTGTTCTCATTTTATTTGATATTGTAAAGTAAACAATTTTTCTTATTCAATTTAATTATTTGAGATTTTTTGTTTTAGTTTAGCATTCTTTAGTTTATTATTATAATGTTATTAGTTTTGGTCATAAATAATAATAATATTGGTAAAAAGTTACTAGATGCGATATTATCAATATGATTCGAGTAATTGTCGGGTTTACTGCGGCTACTTGTGACAGTTTATATTATTGTAACACAACAATTGCTTTTAATATTACATTACATAAGTAATGAATAATCATTATACTTCTACTACATGCAGTTTTTGTTTTACATTTCTTTTATTGTCATGTTAGCATTAATTTTTGTTAGTCTTTTTTTTTATCTTAGGCATTTTGTTAATACTATAATTAATATGTTTTAATCAAAGTTTAAATCTAAGAACAGAGGTTCATATTTTATGCATGTAAACTATATATAATAAAGTTAATTACTATTAAAAAAAATAATTAAGCAAAATTATTTAGTTTTTAGTGTATGATAAACTTCCATGCTGTTTTGAACTTGCATGGTTTATCAGATCATACACATGAATGGTAGAACATTTTCGAGTACACTTAGGCTAGAAACATACGCAAAAGTGACATAATCTTCTTTGCAAATCATAGTTGACTCCCACTAAATAACTGAAGAAGTCATTCCAAGTCCATAATATACTTAACAGAGTTGTTGGATATGTTTCAGATCGATTTATTTCAGGAGTTTTGATTTTAACTGTTTGCTTTAGTTCTATCGAAAAAAGTTTCCTATTCGATGCAATTCTAATTTTCTTTGCCCACTCCACCAATATCTGGTGAATAATCGTCTATGTCTGACAAAATTCAGTTATTATTGCGAAAAGTAAATACTAAAAAAATGTAACACTAAAAAGCAAAAGTATATTTATATTCATGTTTATACATACTTATCTCTTTTTTATGTTGACGTAATTAATATTTAATATAAATTAACTATATATACTGTGGCTAATTGCTAATAATATTATAATAATATAATGGTACCCTACAATAATAATAATAATAATAATAATAATAATAACAATAACTTTATTTCATTGTAAACAATAAGTACAAGAAAACGTCAACAGCAGTAAAAAAAAAAACTAACACAGCTAAATAGTTAGGCCCGAACAGCAACCAATTAACTGTATAACTTATAACTTTGACAGAAATTTATAGAAATCATCAACACAATAACAATTTATGTTTAAAAGTAGGTTTTTAACACGATTTTTAAATCTATCAAATTGTGAAATTGCTTTTATATCATTCGGTAGAACATTTAAAAGGTTACAACCCATAAATTGGATACTTTTTTGAAAGATTGATTTTTTATGTACAGGAGGCAGTAAATAACAAAAAGATCTTGTGTTGTACTCGTGGTTAGTATGAGTTTTAAAATCCTCTATATTTTTATACACAAAACTCAATACTTCAAGGATGTAAATATCATAAAAGGTGAAATATCTTTCATTCCTAAAAATAGGCCTACATGAGTCTCTAGGTTTCAAACTGTACAAAATACCTAGAGCACGTTTTTGCAATATAAAAATTCTTTGATCACTACTGGAACAGCGCCATTAAAGCACTCCATAGCTAAGTCTAGAGAAAAACTCAGCATAGTATATAGATCGCAGAATACTTAAACTGCAACTTTGTTTTATATGGTATAATGCATAACAAGTTCGTGAAAGTTGACTGCAGATATAATCAACATTATCTCCCCACTCCATGTTGGAATTGAAAATAATCCCGAGTATCTTGGTCGAAGTACTAGTAGCTATTAAGCAATTGCCGAAAGGATCATTAGATATTAGTGAAGTTGCATTTTTAAAGGGTAGACTGGACGTTTTACTTTCATTTATTACGATTTTATTTTGTTTTGACCAATGAGCGGAAGAATTTAAAATAAAGTTTAAGAATTTAAAAGGCTCCCAACGTTATTAGATATTAAAACAATATTAATATTATGTTAGCCAATTTAATAGGAATTATTCATATGAACTTCTTGGGAAGTATAGTGGGATTAGGACCTCATTTTTAATTAGTTCGTACATTTTCTATTATAGAACTGAACGAGAAAACAAATGCTGGGTAAATCAATAAAATCTGTATCAAACACTTTATTGTATGATAACATAGGAACAGCAGTATTTCCTCCTTTATATTTATATTTATTACAGTAGTTCTGTATTAAATTACGCTACTAGTTTCGGGTTTTCAAAACCTTAGTAACGTAATTTCGAACTACTACTAATTTCATTTTGTCATTAACGAACCTAACTGTAGACCAACTTTATTATATGATACAAAGTTCTTAAATCTTAGCATCAATATCTTTGATTTATTCGTTTACCCAGAATGCAGTTTCACACATTGCTGAAATCCAATTTTCAAAGTATCTATAATAAATCAACCGTGCGAAGATACAAAAATAAAGAAAAGTACCTTTTTCTTTTTAAGTGTCCATAAATTCCTAACGTTTAGGAGTGGTATGCGTTAATATCAAATAAGCAGGAGCAACACAACGGAAGGGCTTTTTTTTTAGTTACTTAACTAAATTGGATGTCCTGGCCACTAAAACCGTACTGGTTTGGTTTGCAACAGTGTTGCTACAACAACCGTCATTCACGAGGGAACGATTTACACATTCTGTTTTTAAAATTTTAATGTTGCTTGTAAATTAAATTTGAAAAAACTTAGTATCTTTTATTTGAAAAAGAATAAAATTCAGACACAGTAATCGGGTGTTATAACAGAATCATTTACCTTATTTCGAATGGCCTTCGGGTAAAACAGTGCTATGCATAAATATATGAGAGCAGTAAGCACAAATTCAATTCTGCATTCGACTGATGCAAAACCACTAGTCAGAGAAACGGGTTCGTTTATTTCACGTAAAATATGGTGGTAATAAATACGCCTTCCATGAAGTTAATTGAAAACAAAAGGAAATTCAATTTTGCTACGGAAAAACCGCTGCAGGAAATGACTGTTATTAGTTACACGCTCGGACATGCAATTGTGGAAAATCTCTTCTGTTTATCATTAACGTATTCCTGCAGATAGTGTACATGTGCATACTGGTGGGAAAATCGTGGAAAAATGCAAACATAATAGTGCCTTGCATGCGACTACGTTTGTAAACTAACTTTTTTCTGCTTCATCGTGTTATAAGCAATTAATATAAATTTTGCCAAGCAGGATGTATACTTCTAACAATCGGTTTATTATTACATTTATATTTTAAAATCATTTAGCCTAACTCAAAACTTTAATGTCATAAAAAAATAAAATATTAATCTGTAAAAATCATATCTACTTAAATTTATAAACATAGATTCATATAAATCTGTACAAGGACAACTCTATAATTACATGTAAATTTGCAGTTATGGTACTCATTCCAATTTATTTTTTATCTTTTTTTTTGTTGTTGGAGCCGTCTGATCTGAAGTCTCCGGAAATACTGGGGCCTCTTGGCTTTTTGCATTTGATCAACTATTTCTCTTACTCATTAAATTATATTAGCCATTCCAGTATCCTAGTACCCTGCACTAATCAGTACAGGTCTCTGGCTGGCTGATCGAAGTAATCCTTTGTGTTAATTTTTGCCTTACCAAAAATTGCCTGTCTTTTTGCGTCCAGAGCCTCGCATTCACACAGAATGTGGCAAGCGTCCTCTGCCATCCCATTACGCAGTCTGCAGTTGGTGCCTCCAGTGTCGATCTCAGTTTTAGGTCTGTAGGTGTCCTTTCAGTGCGCAATACCCTGTAAGGAGACCTCTTACAGTACGAAGATGATACCTACTAAGCTGCAGTAGTTCTTCAGTCTTCTGTTTTGATGGTCACTTAATAAAGGTCTTTCCATGAATTTGCCTAGTTATTTCATCTAAGTATATTTTATGTTTTCCTTTTTGCAGGATCAGATCCGCTTGCTCTTGCTTTTGGTATTTTTTTTTTTTCTGGATGACATTACTCAGTCGCTGCCATCCGCAGTCTTGACGCTGCCTCGCTATAGGTACCTACTGCTTTGTTTCCTTAGCGGTTTGGTTTGCATCTTCCGCCTTGGATCTTTTAGAGTCACGTCGACGTGGTCTTTGCACGGTCCACGTACCCTCCTGCATTTTCCTTTGCATTCTTAGTTTTCTGATCTGGGCGCCAGATAGTTTTTTCTGTTGGTGCAATCCGAGCTGTTGTACTCCTGCGATAACGTTAACGACCTCTAAGATAGACTCCGGAAACCGATGACACGGTTTCCGGAGTCTGGCTAGAAGAGGTTTCCGATGCCCTCTCCTGATTTCTCGGTTCTGGTTTTAAAAGTTCATTACCCTGGTCAAATCCAGTTCCCACGAGTAAGAGGGATTGTCCACACCTACTTACTCTACAGCTAGAAGGCTGATTACTATGGAATATGGCTCAATTTCCTACAGGTTCCGATCGTGTGCACCTTTAGCCCAAAGTGCCATCCATCCCTCGACACGGATCTCATAACACCACTGGATTGGGGGAGGATTGGACTAGTGGAGACTGCTCTTCCATTCAACCACGCATACCATCGGCCTAGTCAACCATCTTAGGATTTATGTTTTCGGTGAGATTATCTCCTCTCGATCTGTTCAATTAAGTCCAGATTCCCGATCCCTTTCGGAACATGATATAACAGTCGCATGTTAGCACTGCGTAGGCTTTCACGGCCGGTGTAACTATAACTAACAGCTTCTTGCGGGTTTCGCCGTGTGTCAAAACTTTCGCTCGACGTTTCGCTGTTCATACTGACAGCTTCTTCAGGATAACTGAAACTGATTCTCCATGGTCCGACATTCTTCTTATATACCGCCCTGGTGCATCAACCGTGAAGTTTCCGCTCCATTGACCGTGACGGTTCGTAGTAGGCTCTTCACGTGTTGCTAAGGTGGTACCCTTCTTCTCTGTTAACGGTTTTATTCTTCTCTATTTCTATGGCTTCCCTGATGAGTCTTTTTCCGTAGTTCTTGGTGGTAGTTTATTACTTTACAATTCTTGAAGTCCATTTTGTGTCGGTGTTGTGCATGTGTTTCTGCCACCGCTGATTGATCGGTCCTTCTTAATCTTGCGTCCCTCTCATGTTCTTTTATTCTTATGTCGATGGCTCTTCCTGTTTGTCCGACGTAGCACTGTCCGCATTGGCATGTTATCTTGTAATACCTTCTGTGCGCCCTTGGGTATCTTATCTTTTGCGGTCGGTAGATACTGTTGGATCGACGTTGCAGTCCCGAAGCGTACTTATACGTTACGTTTCTTCAAAATTCGGCCTACTTTTTCGGTGACTCCTGCTATGTAAGGTAAACATGCCATCCCTCTTCGTGGTTCTGTAGTTGTCTCCAGTGTCGTCTTCTTCTTAGTGGCTCTCCTTATGTCGATGTCAGTGTAACCATTCTTCTTTAGTGCTTTCTCCAAATGTATCTTTTCACTGATAAGATGTTGTTCGTCACTGATGGTTTCGGCTCTGGATAGCAATGTTTGTATTAATGTCTTCTTCTGCATCGGATGATGGTGAGATCTTGCATGCAGATATCTATCGGTGTGCGTCTTCTTTCTAAATACTGCGTGCTGTAGCATTCCCTCTTTTGTTTTCTTAACCATAACATCCAGGAAAGGGAGATTTCCATTTTGTTCTTTCTCCATGGTAAACTTTATGGCTGCAGACAAAGGGAATGCAACAGTACTACTAAATAAAGAAGATTACCGAAAAAAGATGAATGAACTACTTGACGAGAACACCTACAAGGAAATAAGAAAAGATCCAACGGAGAAGATCACAAAAACAGTAAGGCAGAGCATAAAGATTTCGTCAATACCTAAAGAGATGCAGAACAGATTGCTACCAAGAGCCGCTAGACCACCCAGGCTGTATGGAATACCAAAAATACATAAAGAAGGAGTGTCATTAAGACCGATTGTTAGCAACATTGGATCACCGACCTACGATTTGTCGAAATATTTAGCTAACCTATTAAAGCCATACACCGGACAAACTGCAACGTATGTGAAGAATTCGAAACATTTCGTGGATATTCTGTCTACGCTAAAGACTGAACCTACAGATATTTTAGTAAGTTTCGACATTATATCGCTATTCACCAACATACCCATGGAGGACGCACTGGCCTTACTTCCAGAACTTGGACTACAAGAAGACGTCATTGAATTAGTGAAACTGTGCTTATCCACGACATACTTTTTGTATGAAGGAAAATACTACGAGCAGAAGAACGGAACAGCAATGGGAAGCCCTTTATCACCAGTAATAGCCAACTTGTTTATGGAAGCATTTGAAGAAGAAGCCCTAAGTTCCAGCGATATGAAACCCAAGTGTTGGCTGCGATATGTCGACGATACTTTTGTAATATGGCAACACTGAAAAGAAAAATTACAACAGTTCTTGGAACACATAAACTCGCAGCACCCAGCCATAAAGTTTACCATGGAGAAAGAACAAATGGAAATCTCCCTTTCCTGGATGTTATGGTTAAGAAAACAAAAGAGGGAATGCTACAGCACGCAGTATTTGAAAAGAAGACGCACACCGATAGATAACTGCATGCAGATCTCACCATCATCCCGATGCAGAAAAGACATTAATACAAACATTGCTATCCAGAGCCGAAACCATCAGTGACGAACAACATCTTATCAGTGAAAAGATACATTTGGAGAAAGCACTAAAGAAGAATGGTTACACTGACATCGACATAAGGAGAGCCACTAAGAAGAAGACGATACTGGAGACAACTACAGAACCACGAAGAGGGATGGCATGTTTACCTTACATAGCAGGAGTCACCGAAAAAGTAGGCCGAATTTTGAAGAAACGTAACGTACAAGTACGCTTCGGGACTGCAACGTCGATCCAGCAGTATCTACCGACCGCAAAAGATAAGATACCCAAGGGGCGCACAGAAGGTATCTACAAGATAACATGCCAATGCGGACAGTGCTACGTCGGGACAAACAGGAAGAGCCATCGACATAAGAATAAAATAACATGAGAGGGACGCAAGATTAAGAAGGACCGATCAATCAGCGGTGGCAGAACACATGCACGACACCGGACACAAAATGGACTTCAAGAATGTAAAAGTAATAACTACCACCAAGAATTACGGAAAAAGACTCATCAGGGAAGCCATAGAAATAGAGAAGAATAAAACCGTTAACAGAGAAGAAGGGTACCACCTTAGCAACACGTGGAAGAGCCTACTACGAACCGTCACGGTCAATGGAGCGAAACTTCACGGTGGATGCACCAGGGCGTATATAAGAAGAATGTCGACCATGGAGAATCAGTTCAGTTATCCTGAAGAAGCTGTCAGTGTGAACAGCGAAACGTCGAGCGAAAGTTTTGACAGACGGCGAAACCCGCAAGAAGCTGTTAGTTATAGTCGCATGTTAGTTTGGCTATACGATCGGTGTCATTATTCCTGATGCAAACCATTAGCCATGACACGACAGCTTGGTCAGGAGGTTTTTTTATCGACCTTAAATGGCCTAAACTACAGTTTCTTGCTTGCACAATGGTACCCCGACTAGGATGGGGCAAAAATACCCCACACTGAGATCGGCAGCAGGAAAAGGCTATGCCTAGAAGGAATGAGTTGCGCATAACATGCTGTTAGGCTCGTCCATAAAAAAATTATAGACTCCCTCACCACCTTTTTGATTAGTCCTACAAAGCATTCATTTTCATATATGTACTATTTTATCTCAATACTGTTATTACAAAATTCGATACTATACATTTTTCGGCCATACGTTTTTACCATTTTCTTACCATCATCTTTTAATATTATTTTACCACCACTAAAAGTGTTTAAACTTTTACATTTTATATATGTATATACTTCCCATCCATTCCTCTGTTGAAATTAGTACACAACAGTAATTTTATATTTAAATGACACTTTTCTCTGCAGTTTATTTTTTATTAATGATTGAACTTTTTAATTTGCTTTTTACATTAATACGATAATAAATACTGCATTTCACTTTTAACACTATAATAACTATCCATATAAATTCATTAACATAGTATTTCTTTTGTAAACCTCATACACTTCAAAAGCTTCTCTCACAGCTTAATATTTCATTATATTATATAACTTGTAGGGAACCTGAAGATGGCAAGTTTCGGCCGAAACATGTAGCTGTAATAGATGGCAATAAATCGAAATGGAAAGAACACTATTTGATTACATTTTAACGAGTTTATGCTTAAATTATGTTATATGAGTTTACTGATACTAAAAAAATGTAATAATAAATGGGGATATTGTATTTAGGGGAATAAAATTAATGGTTATACCAGGATTACAAAATACTCTATACCAATGCCCATTATTTTACATTGTAGAAAAGTCATGATCCTACGATAATAAAAAACTCTTTTCCCTAGTTGTGCTTGTTTACTATATATGGAGGAATTTACTTTCTATGTTGAGACGAAGACCTCAATCAATAATAGTTAAAAAAATGTTGTTTTACAACTAATAAAAAAATACAATAGCGCCTTTTGAATGATCAAAAATTTTAATAGAAGCTAAAGCTAATATTATATAGTAATAAATATTCTTTTTATAATCAAGAAACTTTAATTGTTAACCGACGGTAAAGTAATTCCACTGTTCATTTTATTGTATATTTTCATGTGGACACTATGGACATATGTATCTATTTTATGACCGAATAAAAATTAAACGATTACAAGTATATTACCTACTTGATTTGTAGCTAGGTAGTGAATGGATATTGATTAAGATAGCACTTACTGACAAATATTACTTAAAAAACAACAAACAATCAAAATCATGGAAAAGTTTACATCAAAACGTTGGTATAATTTAATGTATACACTTTAGCAAAAGCAACTTTGAAAGCAGTTTGTAAAGGAGTGTTTGCTTTGCTGTTCATCAATTTAAATATAAAAGCGTAGCTAATATTGCTTATTTAAAAAATAATGGTAGCAACCGTTGGAGCTTCGATAAATATTCATTTATTATGTATACATATACCATCCACGTCCTCAATATGTACCCAAGCCATACGTTATAAAAAATGCCTAAAAGTATCGCTCGCGTGCTCGATATTCGTTTAAAAATTCAGTTGAAAAAACGTTTTGTTTACCGCAGTTACACATGTGCACACATGTACCAACATAAAGGCGAAGGCGGCGTCAGTAACAGTAAACATTACGCCATCGAGGCATACAAACAAAAATCGTTTACTCCTGTTTATACAGCTTTAATGCCTGTCCGCTTTACTCTACCAAGTGGCCTATCCCATCAAATTTAATTTTTCACTGTTTTTATGGACTTCGTAGGTGGACGAAGTAAAATATTATTTTGCGAGACCTAAACGCCTACTTACTGAATACCCTTAATGTGCACAGACTGGAAATTTTAACTTCCATGCTTTATTGTGGTAAAATTATATTGAGATTTGACACAATAATAAATTCATATATAAATAGTAACCTTATTTCGAGGTTAATATAAAACGTAAAATTGAGATTAATAGTTATTTCTTTTAGATTTTCTGTGCACGGAAAATATACGTTGTTCGACAAGGAATTGAACGGAGATGGATAATGAATAAAAATTTTGAAATTCAGAAAATTTTACAATGAATCACAGGTATCAAGAAGTAATATTGGATTGAGTGTCGGCAGTACGGCTGAGAAGGAAGGGTGCATCATTGCCAAACTTGCGAGTCAAGCATGTACCGCAAGAGTTTTCGTTGTATAGTCATCCGATGTTATACGAATTACGGCATGTAAGTAAATGTCAGATGTATTAGCGTAGTAGCAGGCACGGCTTCCTGGCTTGCTCTCGCATTGCCGTAGAATGCCGATTGCGTTAGGTGACCATAGGACGCTCGCTCAGTCAGTACATAGCAATATGCGGTATCGGTTATTGGTTCGTGCAACACTTCTCAGCGGCTCGCGGTGTTCCGGTAACCTAAACCAAGGGCCTTCAAGGCCTGTAGTGCTCAATTAATTATTATTGGATTGAGTAAATTATCTATCTGACAGAAGACAGGATGTAAAAAGCAACAATGATGTATCTAACCCTCAATGTGTATTAGCTGGTGTTCATTAAGGGTTTATTCTTAGCCCCATGCTATCTTCCTTCTCTGCTTTCTTCCTTCCAACTGTGCTGAATATATGTTGATACTGTTTGTACCGATGATTCCATACTCAACCACATAAACGATAAAGATAAAGCGGTACGAATAATTAATGTTGTTTTGAGTGCTTTATATACGGCTTCTAAACAAAACTTTCTGAAGATTAATTCATTTAAAAGCATAATGACTACTTTTGGTAGAAGGCATGCGCTGCATAACTTCAATAAGGTAATTATGAGAGTTAATGATAAAGTTCTGCCGTTGATTAATTTGTGGTTAATTATTGACAACAATATACGTTTTTCCTAAGCATATTAGTTGCATTATTAAAGCCCTTAATCCTATAAATTAAGGATTTTATTCAATCATGGACGCTTCCTCAACGAAAGCTTGAAATTGCTCTTGTATAACACACAGGTGTTATTCTTTGTACGTGGTCCTTGTTTAACATTTTTTGAAAGGAATCGTATTTAAAGTATCCAAAATTCATGTCTATAATCCGCGTACGACATTCTCACCCTTTGCAGTCGGCCATATGGCTTTGAATGCCTCCTGACTATATTTCAGGATTCTCATGGACTTCTTCGTACCTTTTTGAATGAATATCGCTCAACAAAAATGTGCATAATATCAATATTCGCCACAGATACAAAATGAAGGCACCAGGACACTACACTGAGGTATTCAAGAGAACTTCTCTTACTAAATTGCCTGCGTCATGAATTATGTTCCTTTTAGTTGTCATAATTTATCTTCATTTACTTAATTCACAAGGAATCAAGCTGAGACTAACTTTATTCCAATTCCAATTGTGGTACCTTTTTGTCTGTAGTTATTATTATCACTTTGCCTATTATTTACATATTTTTAATCAAATGAAAAATCAACTCGAGGCTTTGGATATTACCCGTAAAGTAACTAATACAGCAGAATGTAAAAGTTTGTATAACGAACTCAATAAAAGCTATAAAACGCAATTAAAACTAGCTAAGAAACGTACTAATATTAATTACATTGTCAATTCCGATAACAAAGGCAAAGCTTCATGGCAAGTAATGAATGCTAATCTCAATTTAAAATCTAAATCAAAGAATGAACATTATTTTTCAGCTAAAACTTTTAATTCGTTCTTCAAATCTTTTCCTGAATCTATTTTAAGTCACATTCCTCGCAATCCTGTTTCTGCGGAGCTTTACTTGAATAATATGGGAAACTGTGACACATTTTATTTAATGCTCACGAATGAAATAGAAGTTCATCAGACCATTTTATCTTTGAGTAATAGTAAGTGTGAAGACGTGTATGGATTAACCTCAATGATTTTAAAGAAAGTTTTAAAGTAGTTTAGTCATTGCTTATCCACTTGCTGATATTATCAACAAATATTTTATAGAAGAAGTTTTTCAATGACAATTTAAATTTGCAAAAGTGATACCTCTTTTTAAGAAAGGTAGTAAAGAGGTTTTAAACAATTATACAGCCCAACAGCCATTTTACCTGGTACTGTTTCAAAATTTTGTGAAGAGTCTTAAAAAGGATTAATTGATTCTTCCGAAAACATAAGTTTTTTGTTTTCAGCAATACGGCATATCGTAAGAATAAATTCTACTATTAAGGGCATTAATAAGATCGCTATTGAAGACATAACGAACGCTATTGCACATCACAGAAATCTTCTGCTCTTCAATTAGACCTGAATAAAGCCTTTGACTGTGTTGACCATGAAGTTCTTATAAAAAGTTAGAATAATACGTCTAAATGTACCTTTGCAACTTACTCAAAACCCTACACAGGTAAAAAGTTGACGAGTGAAATAGGGAGTCTCGTTTTGAAATATTTTGTTCCAAAAAAGGTTGCCATAGCTTGAAAACAGAAAGTATTTCCTCGTTTTATACAAAATTTCCCACGCAAAACGGAAGAGCTTGAATTTACTTTCGCTTCCAACGGTTTTCAAGGAAAGGAAATAATCTCCGTTTTCTCTCGCATCTACACTACCGTTTTAAGTCCTAAAATGTGAAACAAATAATCCCCTAACATTGCATAATCTTTTCTCCATCACGGGATGGTGATAATTTGTTTACTTAACAGATGTTTCTATTTCTAATACCTCAACCCAAAAAGGAAAGGATACCTCCATTGGAACATTTGTTCTCGAAACTAACTGGTCCCCTAAACATTTTAATAATTATTTCCACGTGGACTACTTGCATTAGCAACGGAGATATTATTATCTGATACGAAATAGGATCATTACATACAATATGGGGGAAACACACATCCGTTAGTTTCATTTTAATTCACAGCAAGTAGAGTTAAAATTTCTCCATTTCGGAAACTTTTACATTTATGCCAAAAATAGTTTAAAACTGCATAAGAGAACCAAGTGGGTCCTCACGGATTAGGTTGGCCTCGGTTAAAGATGTGTTTCCTCCTATGGAGAAGAACAATTATAACTCTGTACTCTTCCGTTTAGTAGCAACATTTAAACTCCGAAATGGAGACTCCTTAAACGGATGGTCGCGAGGGAACACCGGAAAAGAGTTAAAACGGTGTTAGATTCAACTCCGTATTTTTATCTGTGTACTTAAAAGATCGTAAGCAGATTGTAAAAACTGAGCAAGTGTTATCTTGTCCGACAGAAATACCTTTAGGGGTTCCACAAGGATCCAAACTTGGCCCAATCTTGCTTATTATTTACCTCAACGATTTACCTTGTAATTTGTATTATTGCAGTACTGTAATATTTGCCGACGATACCACTCTCATCAGTAATCAAAGTGCAATAAATGGCTTAATTGATAGTGAGGAAATATCTATCACACAAACTAATAATTGGTATGCTGCTAATAAGTTAATATTGAATGAGACTAAAACACAAAAAATAAGGTTTGGTTTGGAGCAGGGTAGTGTGTGTTCTCTTAATTTTCTAGGTGTTATGTTAACTTCTGATTTGAATTGGAAATGTCATATTAATCAACTATGCCAAAAATTAAATATATAGGTCTACCAAATTAGAAAGATAGTGGATCTCACCGTTACGAAAACAGCTGTAAGGCTATAAAAAAATATTTATATAGTCGAAACAAATATCAACAAATACATGTAGTACAAAGAGAGCGCTTTCATTACTTCGAACAGATGAAGACAAAACGAAGCATGAGGGCAGATAATTTCCCGAGAGTAATTTTATACTGCTTATCATAATAAAGAGAAGTTTATCAATAATTTCACTAGAATTACACACCCTATAAGGATCGATGTGTAATATCGCTGTATTATCAACAGTGTTGTTTGCTCGCATTGTCTTCATTCCTACCTGTCACAAGTACAAACTAAAAAACACAATGTTAGAAATTTTAAATGTTAATTGTATTCCTGTTATTATGCTTTTGGACTACATGATTTTAATTTTATTTTTAAGGATTATAATACAATAATTATAATTGGTAGTAGTAAATTTCTCTCAGTGTAAATGGTGAAACAATACATAGATATTTGTAAGACATTCCGCAGAAACTTTTAATAAGACCCATTATGGAAACGAAATACTACCATGCCCTGAAGCAGATGGGTGTATGACAGGCACTAGGGTAGAATACAACCAAATATCGGAGAGATTCCTTACCGAGATAGTATTCAAAGTGCTAAACTATAATATGTGTTAGCACTACCTCCAGTTTTGAAGGCTGCTTTGTGGCAATACATCGTTGCCAGTATTGAATGTTGCGAGAACAACACAATCATGGTATGCCAATAAATTTTTCAGCCGATGGCATCTTGGCTGAAAAAAAAGCATTTATTCACATGATTACCACTCCAAACAATACTAGTCATTTACCGCAAGGTAAATGTGAAGATGGAAGGTAGACAGCAACAAATGAAACGAAATAAGTGCTGCAGGTGTTATTCAGAGTTTGCTGATATTTATGTACCCTTGAGGAACTTCGTACAGTTTGGAATTTAAGAAATTCAGAGGAAGAAATAAGTCCGATTCTTGCAAGCTTGGGGATTTGTTTATTGGCTTTAATAATGATATCACACAAACGCTGGGATATGTTAAGATGTTGACTGATATAGTCACTACTGTCACTACTGTAGGCTTATGCGCTTCTCAACATTGGCATCAATATCATCTCCGTTTTTTGAAGCACATTAGAGCTTGAGGTAGAAAAATAAATAGATTTTTTACGAGTTTAGCGGTCTCGCTTATTTAGCAACGACATAACGTAAGTCTTGAAGGATACCTGAAATATCGGTAGATATAATTATTGTTGTCATGTAGTCAGACCGATGCATTTTTAATTCGCAATACTTTTAATACTAATTGCTTGCCGTTTTTCGAAGATATTGAAAGATATTGCTCACCGTTACCAACTACCGTACCAAAAAAATAAAAAGAAATTAGAATTTACCTAATACTTTTATAAGAAACGGCAGGATTTACTCAAGCATGCTCCACCCTACTTTGTTACTTGTATATCCAAGTTTTTCTCGTAGGAAATGATAGAAATATGAAAGAGTGAAATTCGTATCATTTGCAAGCGATGCTTTCCGTAACTTGGCAAAGACAGACGCAGTCATTGAGTAGTTGTCATAGAGCTAATTGTTGTCATAGTTTTTTTTTTTTCGTACTAGGCAGGTTTTTTCGTCAGTATAAGTTGTTTTGTTTTTGTTTGAAAATAATTTATTTGCTTTTGTATGTGAACTGATAAAATTATTCCATATAAGAGAAGTTTCACAACACTCTATGGTAGCTGTGTATTTAACCTTAAAACAACTCATACCACATAATGTACCTCTCTGACTGAAAATTTATTGTAAAAGCTTCGAAATTCCTCGCCGAACGCTGTGGATATGCAATGTACTTACTGGAGACTTTTATAACTATGTACAATGGAACTTGCTTTGATTACACTTTATTCTTATTAATACCATTTGTCAGCGCCTCCACCGAAAATTTATTTTCTGTGTTAACCCATTACAGTTGAACTAATGAAATATGTCGTGCTTTGTAATCATGATTTTAATTAACAAACTAAACAAAGTCGAAATTAGAGGAACGTAACCTCTTATCTATACATATAGACCAAGAACAGTAAGTTATCGAAAGACTATTTTCCAAAGAACTCGCAAAGTGCTAACTTCGCGAAACGTACTGGGAATATAATACACATGTAGAAAATGATTACGTTTACTTACAGAAGAGCGCCCACAAAGTAAACTCATGTCTGTGTCGAAAGTTTCGAAGGAAGTTTTGTTCGGAGTTCTGTACCAGAGACATTAATATTTTCCAACGAATTCTTGAGAAAATTATTTCGCGTTTCCATTACAAATAAAATTTGCTTCCAGAGGGAATAATAAAACATGTATACATATATAGCGTTATTATAACCCGGGAGTCATAAACGCATGGACGAAGATCAATAGGATTTGCTGATATCATCTACAATACCGGGTCATTACTACTTCGCGTCAGTTTGTAAATTTTTCAGTGTTTATTAAGATATTAAAGTCTGGAATATTGCGTTTTGAATATGAAAGCAACACACTCAATTACACTTCCGATGTATAATCAGAGAATTGTTGATTATACGCCGGCGTACGTGCATTTTATCGATATCATGTAGTTGGAATTAGTAAATACTGTGAGAATGCACTGCACATGCCACATCATCGGTCGCTTATCGGATGTGTAATTTTAGTGATATTATTGATAAACTCCTATTTACTATAAAAAACATGAACAGAACAAAATTGTTCTCAGGGAATTACCTGCCCTAGAATCTCGATTTGTCTACATCCATTAGAGATAATTAAAGGGCTCTATTGGAATTTGTATGATATCTTTTAGCTAATGTTTGTTTCTTTATACAAGTAATTTTTACGGAAGAATACAACCATACACTCGTAGTATCCACTCGTAGACATACAGTTACTGCCATTGTTTTTACCCACAGGAAAATTACTCTTCTATAATTGGATTAACAAGACATTCAACAATTCGTCTCAGAAATAAAGAAATGATATCGAAAATTAAAATTATGGTAAATTAAATACTAAAGCAAATACGTGAAAAGGTGGAACACGAGAGTTCAAATACGCACTAATAAAGGATAGTAGTGAAAATCAAAAATGCCATGACGATTATACCTAAAATATCAGTGCGGAGTCCGGAGTTCAAATCTCACTCTGGTCAGTTACGATAATCGGTTTTTTTCCGGCGTCCTAATGTTGATTAGGAGGAAGCTTTGTCTCTGCGGGCCCTGACAAGCTTCGGCTTAGGCATTTACCCTTAAAAAAATTAGATTAAAAATTAAAATAGAATTTTATTAAAATAAGCTATGCAAAAAAGACAAAGAAACATGTAGAAGAAGTTGGGAGATGAAGATGGAGCAAAGGTTACCAAGGTATTGCTCCAGTGACAATAACTAAAGGAAAACGCCAGACATTACCTCGAAGACTTCTGAACACGTCTAATAAAACATTGAAAAGGTACGAAGTCAGAGGACGTAAGCGACAGAGCAAAGAGTTCAAGTTGTAAAATCAAAGAAAGATCACCGGGTCTGAATGGAATGAATCCATAGTGAAGCCACAATGAGAGACCTATTAATGTTAGAGGAATTTTGTAAGAATACGGTAGACGAGCAGGTTGATGTTAAACCACAAGCAAAAGAATCCGAGCCAGGAAGAAACGTCACATACCACTATTTGTTTTATAAACATGTTGAAAAAGCTGCTGAAAATGAAATAGAGGCAAGGGAAAGACCACTATCGTTTTAGACAGGAAAAATTCGTAAGTGATGCTCTATAGAAGGTTAAAGTAACTCCACAAGAAGCGAAACAGAGGCTGAAAAGTATTGTTCGTGCTCATGATAGTGTATATGGAAAATACCTTGAACTTGGCGCAATGGGAAGGTACCTTGAGGATGTTAGAAAGGAGAAATATCGCACCATATTCAGGTAATGTGAAGACAGAGCCCTAAGTGTGACCGTGAAAGTACTATTTTCCAAGCAAAATGTATGTTCCCACTCCGGTCCGTGACATGTCCCACACTGCTGCAATACAATTACGATCAAATCTTTAAAATTCCAAAGTCATTTGGAGTTAAATCAATACGAAATAGATGTGGGAAAGCAGAAAGTTCCGAAAAATAACGCAACTATAGACATGCAAGCGAATACAAGCGGCACAGAATCTGAAAAGCAGAAGAAGCTAGATAAAATCAGAATAGAAATAATTAAAGCAGAGAAGGCAGGCAAGAAGTTTGAAGATATCGCTGTCATCGAGTACAGAAGCAACAAAATCCCTGTTTGAGGTATATTTTTGGAATTAGAAAATTTGATCATCACATAAACTAAAGGATGTGAGTTGGTTAAATAGGAGGAATCGGAAAGAGTTACAGAGATTGGAGTTGTATCACAAAATACTTATGTACAAATACCGGCCGTATCTATATAACGAAATTCGATTTAGAACCGATGTTCATAACCTTTCTACCCGTCTCCGCGGTTTAATATCGCCGCCTCCATATAGGGCAGCTTTATTTGAAAGGTCTTTTTCTTTCAATACTTACAAAAAATATAACAATTTACCAGCTGACCTAAAAACATATGGCTTACATCGGTTCCGATCAGAGCTACGTACCTATTTTACTTTTTCAGATCAAGTGAGGCTGAAGCGCTCTATCTTTCTTGTTTGTTGTTGTTGTATGTATCATTTTGAGTGAAAATGCTACGTGAATCAGATCCTGTGCGTTATAGACTTTTTTTTTGCATTATAGTAATATCTTTTTTTATTATTTGTAAATCCTTCAACCGTTACAGAATTTAGTTTTAGTCGTAATTTTAGGCATATCTCTAAATTAATATAAACATACATATAATACAGGGTCAGGGAAACTCAGTATACATAACTGAATCACGTCCTGGGATTGTGTTCTTTTTGGACATTTGGAAATTTGCACCATATAATTGCCTAATTTTTTTTTTATTTTATAATAGTCCGTTTTTGTATATATATATACATACACTCTGCTTTATTTAGTTTTGTATCTATCGAAGAAGCACAGTAAAGACACATATATTATTATTATTATTATTATTGTTATTATTATTTTTTTTTTTTACCGGGACGCTGCCGCTCCACAGAGCGGAGCAAGTGGCCCCTCCGAAAAGTAAGTTTATTATTATTAGTCTTAATAAATAATTAACAGAATAGTACAATATAATAACAAGTACGTAATCATTGTAGGTGTCCTTACTCCATGGAGCAGCCGTTCCTCCGGGGATGGATACACTGCAGCTCGCGATTACAGTGCACCCTCTTGTTCTTGGCCGCGTCCACAAAGTGTGGATAAGCGATCACGATTATTTCGGCAAAGATGGTGGGGTGCCTAGATTCGTGGGCTCGTAGTATGCGCAAGGATCCTAAATATGACATATTCTGTATGTTGCTATTAATCTGATTTGTGTTCCTGCGGAATCCAACGAGTGTGTTTCATATGATGTTGTGTACTTGTGCAATGCCCACCCAGCACTCCTATGATGATTGGCACAAAGATCAACTTATAAAATGGATACGAGAGCCGGAGCTGGAACATGAGGTCAGTATACTTCTGTATCTTCTCCCTCTCCTTATTAATAATGTTTTTTTCCCCGGGCATTGACATTTCCACAACAATGAGGGTTTTTTTTGGTTGTTATGATTGCCATGTCCGGTTTGTTGGCAGAGAACTGGTGTCGTTGTAGAGAGGGAAAGTTTCCAGAGTATCTTAATCCTGTCGTTTTCGGCCATAGATGGAATATCTCTGAGGTCATATGGACTGATGGGAATCGAGTCGATACCGTACACATATCGTAAGTGGTAGTATAGCACCTTTAAACAGTTATTGTGCCTGTCTATGTACATGTTGGGTGCATACTTTTCACACGCCGATAACAAGTGCGTGGTAGTTTCAGGTGACTGATGACACGCTCTACAGCTGGCGTTTGGGATGGGCTGTTTCATGATTTGCTTTCTGTACACCAAGCAAGGGTAGAACCTCGTCCTGACATGCTGTTGCATAGCCCTTCGTCTCTGAGTATATTCCGGGCGACATTAAAAAGGCGAAGGTCAATCTCTCGGACAGCTGCAGTTCGTCAGTTCGTCAGTTATTTTATTTTATTCTTTTTTTTTTCTTTTATTTATTCCTTTAAAAATCTTTCTACCGTTAGATATAAGGTCATTATTATTATTATTATTATTCGAGTCCATAAGGCAAAATCTCAGCCGCGATTCTCAGGCCTACTCTCTTTTTGGTTTATTACAGTGACCTAAATGTCCTCTCTTTAAACGATCAGATGCTGACGATATTAATATTATCTGTATTGGAAGTTATGTAAATGATAAAATTTCAAATGTAAATAACATTCTCGCTTCAATGGGAGACTTGTATAAATCTCAAAATCTTCACTATTTGTTTCGTAGCTATTTTTGCTTCAATATAAAAACACCTAATGCAAGCTGGTCAAAGAGGTTTGTCACTCAACAGGCTCCATTAAACTGCAAGGTATCATAATTATTCCTATAAGTTATCCAAAGTTTGTTATCCTCTCAATACCCTCAAAGCGTGACAGAATCTTAATCAATCAAAATTTATTAAATAGGGTCTGTTTAACCTCTCTTTGTCATCAAAGTTGTAAAATCTAAAAAATCTTGTTTGTTTGTCGTATTTATTTATGCGAAGCTATGCTTTGCTTTTTCATTTTGAAATAAATTCACAACCTAACGGTAATGAGAATGATTGTGCCTGAGCTTTATAAAATTAGTAGTACAGCTGTTTTCTAATATTTTACTGTCAATTTACGTTAATGTCTTACATAGGCGTGCTTTTCGTGTATAAATTTTGCTTATTGTTGTTTTGGTCGTTATTTTCACATGTGTTCATGCAAAAACTAATGGACTATAAGACGGACAGCCAACAGGGTATGGGACCAGGAACTGTGAAAAGGATATTGATAGGAAACAAAGCAGTGATGCAGGGAATGTTAAAAAGTTAAGATTACCAAGAGATAATTGACAAAACCATGGAAAAGACTTCAAATCGGCAAAGCAAAAATTGACATAAAAGAAGAGGATTGTAGGCAGAAGCATAAAAAATATAAGCTCGAATATTAGCGCTGGCAAGAAACAAAGCTAACTGTTGAAAATTTTAACACTTTTTTGACTAATTTAATAGTCAAGAGAGTCCACACTCTTTTCGTGTTATTTTGTCGAGAACAATAGAAGTTTAAATTTGACGAGCAAAGATAGTCAGTATTGTCTATTGCTAAGAGTTATTTTGTCCAACTGACAGGTGGGAATTATAAAATACTTCTAGTCACATTTATTTGATCTAGACTAGACAAATTACTAGCTGTTTAACTAAATGAATGCGATCTATTGGTGTTTTAACACCATTTCTAAACACAACGTCTTCTTAATATGCAACTCCTATTCTTAGTGCTATATATTCTTTCTTTAAGACGTTTTCTCATTATATATATGCAAACCACTCATTCACAAATTCTGGTTTCACTTAAAGTACCAATTTTAAAATGATTTTTTGAGACCATTTGTAAATTAAGTGAATGTTTATTGCTATTTGATTTCAAGTCTAAACTAATTGCGTAAACAGATGTTCCCAATACATCTTTAACATGTTGAAATTTTTTATGCCCACAGGAATTAACGTTTAATAACACGAGGTTACACTTTGCAAGTCATCACATTTGGTGGTTTGTTTGATATGTTAATACGGAGATCAACACGAAAACAGATACACGTGCAATTGCAGGTGTGCGTATAATGCAATACTGTATTAGAATAGGTGGGTTTCTATATTTCTATCGGAGGGAAAAATTCTATTGGTTACGCTTCTTGAATGTCTAGAAAGAATAGTCAATTCCTCATTATTGAACAAAGATTCACACGAATCTTAGTAATTTTTTCTATTAAACACACGTATCAAACTCGTCTGGCAAGTTTGGAAAATCAACACTAAAATATTTGACGAGCGCAAAATTAACGCCAACACGTAATATTTTCAACAGTGTAAGTTTACTATTCCTCCAATTTTCCATATAATTCAGAATTCAATTGCTACATTTTGAATGTATCTTTACATTTTTTGCTAAATACTTCAGTTAGGCAGTTTAATTTTTATTTAATCGTTTTTTTCACTTATTTCTTTTTTCTGCAAATTTTTCTGAGCTGAATACTATATTAGTATTATTGTCCTTACAGTTGTTTATAGTTAGCCATCTTTTCAGCTTTCGCGTACCTCTTCGATAAATTTTCTACCATTCAATTAAACGTTGCTATTAATCTATTAGTGAAATAACAACAAAAAGCTCGACTATTTCAAAATAATAAGATTTTGACTAGTTGCTTAGTATGTCGCATTAGCCACGCGATTTTAAACTTTTATATTGTTTTTATAATATCGATTTTTTTTAATTTTCAATAACTTGCCCCCCCCCCTCTGTAAATTGTTGGCAGATAAATATTACAGCATCTATTTGAATTATTTTAAGAAATGTGATTGTATTGTATTAATTATGCTTATACCAACACAGCACATAATATAGAATAAAATGCGTAGGGTTTTACATCCTTAGCTATGTCAGACTACGTTTAGCAGGAGAAAGAGGGACGAAAAGACGGAAAGGAATGCTACAGTTGGGTTAAGCGTTCCGTGTAATTCTATTTACCGTCGGTTGCCTCCGGTATTTTACAATAAATGTGTACACGCTCGTCCATCTGACCTATAAAATAGACTATAAACTTTACATAAATGTGTGAACCTCTGCGCCATAGAACACCATCCCGGTAGGTCTTGAACGCACATCAAATATTCATATCTTGGTGTATGAAGCACAATGTGCATTTTCGGCATTACAAATCGCCGATCAATGGTTTGTAAGTTATTTAAGCGATGTGCTGGAAATTGGAACTCGCTGGAAGTCAAGAATTTCGCTGAAAATTCGAAATCAGTACCGTACTGATTTTGTTCAATCTTTAATCGCATTAGAACGAGAACAGCAATCATGTCAGCTCAATTTATGCTGATATTATCAATTTTCCAAACTTGCATGTTGTAACCGCTCATAAATTAATTGCAGCAATTGATTGTGGAGAATACTAAATTCCGGCTTAAACAAATGTACCCTTTGCCGATACCTCCATTTTAAAAATCCATATTCAAACGAAATTGGGGTAAATATTATTTATGACTAGGTACAAATCAAACCTTTTAAATACCTCAAAAAATAAAATACTAGACAGCTGTTTTAATATATTGTTCGAATCTAGATGCAATAAAATGTGCGTATAGATATTATATATAGTAAATTGTAAGATATATATGTTAACTGTAATATAAAATTCCTTCTGCATTTTTTGGGTGACAGTTTTCAAATCTACATTCTCCTCGCGAGTGTTTTAGGAAAAACAAAATACAATATAAAGATATCTTACATACGCATGTGCCTTAGTTATTATTAGTTAGAGTGTTAATACATGTTTGCAGTAGAGCAGCCTGGTTCGCGCCCATTCACTAGATAGTTTGGCCTGACCCGCTCCGTAACATTTGCCACTGCTTCAAAAACTTACGAGAAATAGACAATTATATAATATAGCGCAATCTACGTCCGAGAATCAATCTAGCTATACGCAGCCAAGCACCGCCAACCGAAAAGAGAATAACCAGAAATTTCACTCCTATGTTTAACTCTATAGGTCACGATTTAATTTTCTTTTGTTGTTTATACGACGTCAAGAGTCTGCGTACAGAAATATAGCAATAGGCAATCGTTCCGAGTTGCTTAAAAAAGGATACAATATCTATCCATTTAATCACGTGAGTGAAACACCTTCGTTGTTCCCTATTATGTGGCATTGCCAAGCTCATATCTTGTCAAAATAGTTCTTGTTAGTTTTCGAAGTTTTTTAACCTATAAGTTCATATTCGTACGAGTGACAGCTGTGGCAAGGAAAAGGATAGAATATCTGTCCATTTAATCACCTGGGTGAAACTTCTGGTTGTTCTCTATTCTATGGCACTGCCAAGCTCTTGTCTTGTCAAAATAGTTCTTGTCAGTTTTCGAAGTTCTTTAACCTATAAGCTCATATTCGTAGGAGTGACAGCTGTGGCAAGGAAAGGAATATAATATCTATCCATTTAATCACCTGAGTGAAACTCCTGGTTGTTCTCTATTCTATAGCACGGCCAAACTCGGGTCTTGTCAAAATAGTTCTTGTCAGTTTTCGAAGTTTTTCAACCTGTAAACTCATATTCGTACTAGGGACAGCTGTGGCAAGGAAAAGGATAATATCTCTCCATTTAATCACCTGAGTGAAACTTCTGGTTGTTCTCTATTCTATGGCACTGCCAATCTCGGGTCTTGTCAAAATGTCTTGTCCAGTTTTTTCGAAGTTTCTTTAACCTATAAACTCTATTCCTTTACGAAATGACAGCTGTGCCAAGGAAAGGATAAATATCTATCCATTTACAACCTGAGTGAAACTCCTGGTTGTTTCTATTCTAGGCACTGAAAATCTCGGGTCTTGTCAAAATAGTTCTTGTCATTTTCGAAGTTTTCTTCCTGTAAACTCATATTCGTACGAGTGACAGTTGTGGCAAGGAAAATGATATAATATCTATTCATTTAACCACCTGACTGAAACTCTTGGTAGTTTTCTATTCTATGGCATTGCCAAGCTCGGGTCTTGTCAAAATAGTTCTTGTCAGTTTTCGAAGTTTTTCAACCTATAAACTCGTACGAGTGACAGCTGTGGCAAGGAACATGTCAAACTAATGGTTAGCAAAGTTGGAATGCGCGCGCTAAACCGTCATCATTTCGGAGTTCGTTCTAGCCAATGGTAAATCAATCATCCTGTATATTTAGTCACCAATTAACAGAAAATTAGCTTTTGCACACAATGTTGTTATAATAGTTATGACCTTAAACTGAAAATCAAAAAGCTACAGTTCATATAATGATGGATTAGATATAATAACCAGAGCTTTACAGTTACGCAAAGTAAGAATCGAAGCAAACTTTGGTTGCTTAGTTTTCAAATATAACCAAATTATTTTGGCACTTCTGCGAAGCTTGTTGTGTACTACTATTGAAAGAAGACTTGATTGATTCTAATTGCTGCTTATTTTGTTCTATCTCTAAATTTATTTATTGCCCTGTTCCTTGTTACCGTTGTTTTTTGATCATTATTTAATTATTTATTCTTCAAGTTACTGATTCTTATTATATGTAATGGTTTTCAATCACACAAAAGAAATAGCTACAGAGCATTGGAACGCTACAGGGAAATGTTTCCAAGCAGGATACTACCAGATAGAAGGTATTTTTCACTATTATTTCGCAAATTCTGAGAGAACGAAAATATTTTCAGAAAAAAAGCTGAACCAGAAAACGAAATACTATCAGTGCAGCAGAATTGGAAATTAACATTTTGGCTAACTTCAATGCCAATCCTTCTAACTCGATTAGAGAGTTATCTATGGAATTTAATATTTATGTTGGTACAATAGGTACATGCTATTTTTAAGAAACACAAGCATGTACCGTTTAAATATCGGCTAGTGCAAACTTTGCTTGATGTGGGCTTTGAACGAGGAATGGCGCTTTGTACACAATTTTTGAAACAATTTGT
The DNA here is from genome assembly GCA_004143645.1 of Protaetia brevitarsis. Lineage (NCBI taxonomy): Eukaryota > Metazoa > Arthropoda > Insecta > Coleoptera > Scarabaeidae > Protaetia > Protaetia brevitarsis. Next base: position 2,140,233 of record RXPK01000305.1, read on the forward strand.
AGAAAATAATGCATACAAATACATTTTGTGGAGCAATTGAACAAACTTTTCAAATAATGGAATGTACAACATAAAAAATATGCGTCATAGGAGCGTTATAAATCCTCTTTTACCAATGCCTGGTAGGCCACAACATCGCTTTAGCTTCAGTGTGTGGCATATAATAAATAATAAATAGTTGCTCCATGCTTTTATCTAGGTTCAATTACTGCAAAACGATATGTTGACATTCTACGATCTGTGTTGGATGACTTCGTAGGTAATTTAAACTTGGAAGAGATGTAACTCTTTCATTTTCCAACAAGGATGGGGCTCCAACGCAATAATTCGGGCTTCAGTGTTGCCAGAAGTAGGGATTTCTTCCTACACGTAGGGATTTTTAAAAAATAGGGACGTAGGGAAACGGATTTTTGAAAATTTTACTCATTTCTCTGGAATTATGAGTTCTAACTAGTTTTTTTCTTTTATTAAATCGTTACACTATTATAATATGCATATCATATTATAGTATATAATCAATAATTTGCAAGCTTTCTAGAAGCACACTTAAATACTTTCGCATGAAAGTATGATGTACTTACAAGGCAACCTCGTGATGGTAAATGCTGTCGTAGAAAGAATTTTTTCAATGTGTTGTTACATTAGAACCAAAAAAAGAAATGAACTAAGTACCAAAACTTTCAATTCGGTATTGGGAATAAAACTTGAAATGAAGGAACGAATACATTTGCTCACGACTTTCATATAAGGGAGTGTTGATTTTTAATAAAATGTGGACTGTTATATGTTTGTTTTTAATGCCTTTATTATTGCTTTACACAGAACGCGTCCTGTTAGCGTCATCTTTGTATGCACACTGTATACCAACTCACAAAACTTAATGTCTAAGGTTTTTCACTTATCTGCGCATGCGCGTTATATTAATAGTAATCTTAACATACTCCCCGCCTTTGCAGGGACTGCAAATAATTTAGTAAAATAGTAACAGATGAAATTAAATAATTTTGAATTCTAATTACATTATTCACTGTTGTCTGTATCAACGGGTAACGGACAAACTTTGTTAGTTGCACGTTTTGTAACACCATTATTTGTCTTGATGGACAACACTCTACATATGTTATCACTTCCTGCGTGTGTAGCGATGATACGACCTAGTTTCCACTGCAGTGGTGATGTGCCAGGATCTTTCAAAAGCACCAGGCTTCCTATGGAGATGTCCTTCTGTTTGGTTTTCCATTTTGTCCGTTGCTGTAGTTCCGCGATATAATGTGTGGACCAATCCTTCCAGAAACGCTGTGTTATTCTTTGTAGTAATTGAAGTGTGTTGAGTCGATTGATTGGCTGTGTGGCAACATCTGGATCTGGTATACTCGTTGCCTTACGTCCAATTAAGAAATGGGATGGTGTGATTGGGTCAAAGTCATTAGGAGATGAAGAAAGAGGATATAAGGGTCTGGAATTTAATATTGATTCAATTTGACATAAAACTGTTAGAAAATTTCAAATGTGATTAATGTGCCCCTTATAACCCTTTTTATATGATATTTCACTGATTTAACCCCCGCTTCCCACAATCCACCTTGATGTGGACTGTATGAAGGAATAAAATGCCAAGTAATGTTTTCAAGTGAAGCAGCAGCTGTCAATGATTGGGAATTTTGCAATAAAAACTTGCCAAGATCACGCAATTCTGACTTAGCACCAACAAATGTTTTTCCATTGTCTGAAATAAATGTGACTAGCATTCCTCGTGTGCAATAAATCTACGCAAGATAGCTATGAATGCTTGAGTTGTTAAGTCGCTAACTGGTTCCAAATGAATAGCTTTTGTCGTGAAACAAATAAAAACACAAAGATAGCATTTTATTGTTTATCCACCTCTCCAGGTCTGGTTTTAATTTGGAATGGACCCGCGTAGTCCACACCAGTAGTGAAAAATGGATATACTGGTTCTAATCTATGTTTAGGCAAATTTCCCATTTTTTGATTTGTGCTTGTAGGATTAGCCTTGAAACACGTTATACACTTGTGGACTACTTTTTTGTAAGGTTCTACCACCAGTCGGCCAATATTTTTCGCGAATGGACGCTAATACCTGCTGTGGGCCAGCATGAAGTAGTCGTTTATGTTCATATTCTACAAGTAATGTTGATAAAGTGTGGTTTAACCTGATAAAAGAAGTGGGTGTTTCTTATTGAAATGAAATTTTGAATTTTTCAGCCTACCACCTACTCTAATTAACCTTCTTGATCTAAAAATGGTGATAACTTGACAAGGTTTCCTTTTAGTATATCATTACCTTTGTTAATGTATTTAAACTCGTTTGGAAATGAATCCCATTGGATAGTTGAATCAATCTTTTCATGCACCATCAAGTTCTAATATTGTTAATGCACTAGTTTTTCTTTTCTCAGATGTTCTACAGTTATTAATGAGCGCAAACACCAAGCCGTGATTCTGTTTATTTTAGTTAATGAGCTAGTAAAATTAAAAGGAAAAATTTCATTCTTAGTGATACATTTGAGATTATAGATGTTATCTTGATATCTGGCAAATTTTCAAAATTTTCTTAAGTTGCTGAATAGGCCAATTTTCTTTTGACAATGTTAACCAAGAGGCCCATCCCACCAAATTGATTCGTTTAATCTGTCAGCATTGATTCCCGCGATACTAGATCAGCGGATTGTCCTTGTATTTATATAAAGCCATTCTCCCACATTCAGACAATTCTTGTATTTCTGAAACACGGTTGCGACGAAAATATTTAAATTTTGCAGATGACATACGTATCCAATTTAATGCAATTATAGAGTCGCACCAATAGTAAATATTGTTTATATGTTTTTGTATTTAACGATATTTTTACCTTCACTACCATCCTAGCTGCCAATAATGCCCCACACAGTTCCAACCTAGGAATTGTCACCTTTTCACCGAGCAACCCTTGATTTTGCACAAAGCAGTTTAGTACTAATAATACCGGTTGCAGAAATTAAGCGTAAATATACACAAGTGCCGTATGCCCTTTCTGATGCGTCCGAAAAAGCATGCAACTCTAATACAATAAAATTCGAAATTGCTACAAATCGTGGTATTCGTAAATTAGTAACATGATGTAAAGACATTTTAAATTGATTCCAGTTAGTGTATAAATCATCTGGTAGTGAATCATCCCATCCAATTTTTCTTAACCATAATTCTTGTAACATGACCTTTGCCTTAATGATAACTGGACCTAATAACCCTAAAGGATCAAAAATCTTTGATACTGAAGATAACATTTCCCGTTTTGTTTTATCTGGTGTAACCTTAATATCGCTAATATCATATTTTAGTACGTCTGTATTTGAATCCCACACGAGCCCTAACGTCTTTTTGTTGTTATCATTTAAGTATAAAATTGTGACATTCTCTGCAGTTTTTAAATTTGCATTAATTTCTTTACTATTTGTCATCCATTGTCTTAATATGAAACCCGAATTTTTAACACTAATTTTAATCATTACACAAATTAATTGCTTCATCAATTGTATCAGTACCGTTAGTAAATCGTCGACGTAGAAATCATTTAAAATTACATTCGATGCAGATGGAAACTTATGTGCATTTTATACGCAACCTGATGCAAGCCTAATCGCTAAATAGGGAGCTGATGTTGTACCGTACGTAACAGTATTGAGAGTGTAATGTGATAGAGGTTCTTCGGGATTTTGCCTCCATATTATGCGTTGATAATTTCTTTGATTAGGATTAACTAGTACTTGGCGATACATTTTCTATATCAGCTGAAATGATATATTTGTGGCATCTAAATCTTATTAAGATATTAAACAAGTCCTGTTGTATTACAGGTCGTTATACTGAACATCATTCAAAGATACGCCGTTAGTAGATTTGCTGAACCGTCAAATACGACACGCAATTTAGTTGTTGTACTCCCTTGTTTCAAAACGCCATGGTGGGTAATAATATGAATTTGCTAATTGTTCGAGAGGATCTAATATCTTAGTCATGTGCCCTAGTTGCTCGTATTTTTCATAAAACTAACATATGAGTTTTAAATTCTATATCGCGTGTTAATTTTCTTTCTAAATGTCAAACCGTGACGTGGCCATTTGTAAAGTGTCACCAAAATGTATTTCTCGATCCTTGAACGGAATGGAAACAACAATCTTCCGTTATCTTCATAAGATGTGTTTAGAAATGCTGCTCACATGCCTTTCGTCACTTGTAAGCGGTTACCTTGCTGTATTCTTCAATTTCCCAAAACTCCTTAATTGCTCTTTACGTCCATGGTTTTTACAAAAATTACAAGTTACTACACTATTGTTATGTTGCTATATGTAAAATTCCCGGCAAATACCCACCCCAATAATGTTTTTTGAAGTAACGGTTGTTGATTATTTACTTGAAATCTTTCATTACAAATTAAGTTCCAAAATACGTTTGCCCCCAACAATATGTCTATTTTATCAGATTTATAAAAATATTTATCTGCAAGTTTGATATTCTCAGGAATTTTAAAATGTGTTGAATCATATGTCGTATGTGGTATATTTTCTGTGATTTTATCTATAACATAACATGAGATTTTACATTTGTGAGGATATTGTAATGAGTGCACTGAAAGTTCAGTTTTTTGTGTTATTAATGATGCGTTTTGGTTAATACCCATAACCTTTGTGTTAATTTGCTTCGTAATCAAACCTAGTCTTTTACAAAATTCATTCGAGATAAAACTGCTTTCTGATCCTGAATCTAATAATGCTCTCCCGATTTGAAAGTTTCCGTAATTATCCTGTACCTTTACAATAGGGTTGAAACATAACACATTTTAATCAGTAACCCGCAGTTGGCTATATATTGCTGGTAATATTATTTACTGTTTCCTCAACCTCTACCTTAGTAGGAACCGAATTTTCTCTTGTGTTTTCATAATGTAATAATGTATTATGTGTTTTATGACATTTCTGCACTTGCTTGCATTACAATCTGTGCTATAATGATTTTTCTTTAAACAATTTATGCATAATTTCAATTCCTTGATTTTAGTAGTTCTGTCGTGCGCGTTTAATTTAAGAAACTCTGGACATGAATAAATAAAGTGTTTTGAATCATCACAAAATGTACATTTAATTTGTTTATTCCCTTTTGTTAAAACAAAACTGCTTGTAGATGATATATTATTTTTAGATGGCCTATTAGTACACTGCGAGTACCTTTGTTGTTTTGTTGCTCAATGACTCAAATAGTTCGCACTACCTTTCAAAAATATTTAATATCATCTATTGTTGGAATTCCTCATTTAATCGTGATATCTCCCACTCCCTTTTGGTTTGATCGTCTAATTTAGATGATATCATATAAACTAATAAAGCATCCCAATGTTTAATTGGTTGTCCTAACGTCTCCAGCGCTAACAAATGTTTAGAATGATCATCTAAAAGCCTACGTAATTCTGTAGCTTGTGGCGTGTTTTAACACTGCTATATTGAAAAGAGTTTTTATGTGATTATTTATTAACAACTTTTGTTTTCGTAGCGATCACACAGTAACCTCCATGCTATTGGATAGTTATTGTTGCTGATTTCTAATGTTCTTATTATTTGAGCTGCTGAACCTTGCACACTAGATTTTAAATAATGTAATTTTGCACCTCATTTATTGATTGATTTCATGAACAAGTGAAGTGAATATGTCTTTAAACTCGATCCATGCTTCATAGTTGCATTAAATTTGGAATTAATGGTTGGTAATTTTACGTTTATTTAATGATGTGTTTTCATTTGTTTCTGAACGACTCGAATGTGTGTGTGTGTTATCGTGCTTCTGTAAAATTTCTTTCGCGCAAACGATTGTCTGAATATAATCCTGCTCTGCCGTCTCTCTTTCAACATATTGCTGTTCAATTACGTTATCTTCGCACAATGCTTCTATTGATGACTGAAGCTGCAAGAATTCCCGTAATGTGTCTCATATTTAGATATCCTTTCACGTAATTCTAATAATTCCTATTATTGAATGCTGCTTTTTCATTTACGAATTTAGATACTTTTTAAATACAGTAAGACTGTGTTTTTATACACCACGTTTCGCGTTAATGTTTTAATATCCGTTGCCATCGTAATTAAATGAAACAATATTACGTAAATTTATGATTGATTCTGATGAGAAAAGATTGGAGGGATAGAAAGGATCTAGACGTAGCAACTCACCCCGTTGCAACAGCCTTGTTCTCGATGATGTGCTGATGTGTGAATTGATGTGTACGTGTCTAACCCCAATTGCGTATGTGTTCTGGATCTGCTCTTTCCCGTCCGACTCTGCCTTCCGATTGCACTTGATTCCGTATCCGGTTCGATGGGCCAAAATTTATGTTGATTTTTAATAAAATGTGGACTGTATATTGTTTGTTTTTATGCCTTTATTATTGCTTTACACAGAACGCGTCCTGTTAGCGTCATCTTTGTATGCACACTGTATACCAACTCACAAAACTTAATGTCTAAGGTTTTTCACTTATCTGCGCATGCGCGTTATATTAATAGTAATCTTAACAGGGAGAATGAGAAAACTGCTTAAGGAGAATTTATATAAATTAGAAGAAATAGACGACGAAGCCTGGGAGGATCCAGAGAATTTATTGGAGTCTCATGAGGAAGATTAATTTATGTAGTAGTTTATCTTTTTGTTAAATAGTTGTTTACGTATACGTAGTGCTGCGCGTTATATAAAAATATTTTATATTTACTTAAAATTTTATTCAGTTAAATTTTATTTTTTATGTGCTTTATTTACCAAACAAACATTTACCTATTCTAAAATTTGTTATTTCATCTTCATTTTCTAACATTTTTGTAGCGTAAAGAAACGTAGGGAATTTTGAAAGCGTTGGTAGGGAGAACGTATTTTATAATTCTGGCTACACTGTTCGGCATTAACAACGGGGGTCCTAGTAGAAATTTGTGGAAATAAATGGATTGGTACCAGGAGACCTGTTAATTGGCCTGCACGATCTCCCGACCTGTCCCCAATGGATTTTCTTTTCTGCAGGGATATCTAAAAGATAAAGTATACAATCGAACATACACGAGTGTCAAAATGCAATAAGAGAAACAATGAATAACATGGATCGCTGTGTAATTTCCCAATCAGCAAACGCACTAATTAAATGGTGTAGTAAATGCATATCAAAAATTGGAAATGTATTCTAACACTTACTATAATTTATTGTTTTTTGTTATTAAAAAAAAGTAAATGCTTGGATTTTCTTTTTGGATTTTAAAGCAAACCTCATAACTTTCCAAATCGCAAAGTTTTGGCTCTTATATCCAATCCATCAATATGCGATTCGTAGCTCTTTTGTTTTTCATTTTAGGGTCATACTATTACAACAATATTGCGTGCAAAAACTGGTTTTCTATGAATTGGTGACAAAATATACAGGGTGATCCATTTACAAGAGCAAAGTTATCTGTGATATCTCGTAAACGCGATTTTCAATTCTTTTTCTGATTACACGATTGTAATTAGTTTAAAATACCTTACATCTTTGATGATTTAACCAACATTTTAGCTGCAATATTAACAAAATTAGCAATAATGCGCTGATAACTTTGAACAGCCTGTATAACACAACCGTTTCAAATGATGTATTATGTCTCGTGCTACGTACACTTAGGCAGAGTTCATACCGGAGTGATGCGACCGCAATACGACAAGCGACACATTCAGCAACACGACACGTATCGTGTAAATTTAATCAGAATGCGCACCAGAGGAATACGACACGCAATATAACAAGCCACACAATCAGTAACCCGACAATTAAATTAAATTTACACGACACGTGCTGTGTTACTGGTTGTGTCGTTTTATCGTATTCGTGTCGTATCCTTGTCGTACCACTCCGGTGTGGACTTTGCCTAATAGTTTGGTACAATGCAGCAATTAATATAGCTATTGTGTTGCACATGTTGCTTGAGACGTTTCAAGTAACGAAATCGCAGTAATTCCTTTGACCCTAAAAGAAAGTGAGTTGCGTGATGCCTTGCAAAATATAATTGTAGCTGCTCAACAGAACATGTTCTCCTTTGAAGATGTAACGGGATTGGAGTTTGACGAACCAGCAGAACCATATGAAGCGCAATTTGTAGAAGAATCGGCAGAAAATGGAGAAGACAATTATGAAGATATGGCATGTATATCTGAAGAAGGCGGAAATGTTATTGTACTAGATTACAAAGCTAGAGCTGTAGACTGGAAAACGGTAAAGGTGCATCCACACGCTCGGAGTTCGCCGAACTCCGTAAGTTCGGCAACTACCGAATCGTGTGGACGCGACATCCACACGATTCGGGGTTTGCCGAACTCCGAGCACATTCGGAGGTAACGCCGAACGTTCGGTATGAGAGTTTAGTGTGGTAGCATTGAGTGATTGCATGAATTAGGTTGGTGTTGGTACAGAAATTATGACCGGTTATGAACCATTGCTGTCACTGCATAACTGAAACTCCTTTTTGGTTTCGCAGGAAACCCGGCAAATCATAAACATTTGAAGTTCTGTTATTTTGGTTGAGCATGACAGAAACTCAATATAAATCACGGGCACCAGTAATTCATCTTTAGGTTATGAAAATATTGACAACTACAATTACTTATGCTATTATTTAATTTCTGTTATTTTCCAAGTTTACGATGATGAATATATGGGTAATTGCGTATACAATGGCGAACAAACTCGAACAAAAAAGGAAGTTTTATTGACCTATAATTGTTATGACCAACGTGATTGTTATCATTGAAACGTTCGTCGTCAAAATTATGGGTCAATCAAAGAAATATTTTTTGCTCAAATTTCTTCGCCATTTTTTATCCAATTATCTACGAGCATCATACACCTGTATGAGTAATATTTACAATGAGGCGAATCTACTGGCGATGTATGGATTCTTTATCGCTTCAAATTGAGGGCCGTGAGGAAGGAGGGTGGTTTCTTTTAAATGATTATATATAATAAATATCATCTAATTTTTTAATTTATTTGCCTCTTTATAGACAAAAAATCATATACGCATTTAAACCAGATCATCACATTACAATATACATTTCAACCCTCTTTAGTAAAATTCAAGAAATTTTATGAATTATGAAAAGAGTGGTAAGCTTTTTAATATTTAGGATAACATTGCAATTATTTAATTACTTTATCTCAACATTAGTTTTAAAGATTAATTTTTATAAAACTTAAGATCTTTAATTTACTTGAAACGCATCAATTTAATGTAATAATGAATACTAAAATTACACTCATATCAATGTCAAAAATCACGTTGAATTGTTTATTATCTTTGGCAAAGCTGTCATTTTCAGCATACGACATAGTAGTTTCAGTAAATAAATTTTACCCGCTGTCATATGTAACGGTTATTAAAAACTGTAGGTATAATAGTATGACTAGTAAGAGACGAGCTCACTAGACAGCTGTCAACAGCTTTCCCTCTCACAAAATACCTTCCCGAATGTGTGGACGGGTGCACGAACTTCGTCTAACCGAACATTCGTACATGTTGACGTGCGCCGTTTTCCTATGCAGATCGGGAATAGGCAAACAGTTTGCCGATTAGTTCGCCGAACTCCGAACTGCCCGTTCACACGACTAGGAGTTCGCCAAACTAGTGCTCGGAGTTCGGCGAACTCCGAGCGTGTGGACGCACCTTAAAGACGTTCTTCTCAAAGGCGGTATACATAAATTCAGAAAAGTGAAGTCACTACGACACTTATACTGATGGGAAGAAAGTGTTAATACAGGTGGCACCCACATTCATTTAGCAAGTGCATCGGTTAGTTGTTTAGTATTTGAAGTTGAATGTTTATTAATATTTTTTAATTATTAATATTTCTCTGAATTTGTTGTTTTCTACGTAAAAGCGCCTTTTTTTGAGAGATAACCATAAAAAGCACCTGTGTATTTTACTTTACAATTTTTCCTCTTGATTAATTATAATTAATTCACTCCAATATTGAGTAAATTATTACGACATATTTGGCTGATGTTGAAACTGGAAATTAACAATGATTAATTAATTATGATGCAACATTCCACGTATAATTTAATTTCTAAGCTCTAGCGAAGATAAATAACGAATCCAACACAGAGCTGCCTTTATACATCTTGAATAATTCCTTGTGTAAACTTCCAAATATAAATTCACTCAGAATACTGCGAATTTTCATCGCCGTTTTCTTTCGTTAATCAAATAACCATAAAAAATTCTTAATAATTTACTTTACCTAATGGAATTTTCGCGTCTGCAACGTTTCACGGAATGCGTCTCTTGACTCTGTCACTCCGCTAAGCTCTAACCTATGCGCTGGATTAATGTAATAACATTTGAAAAAAGGAAAGTCGACCGCTGGAAATAAATGTTCCCGAGCTATAAAAACTTGACTACCTCCGTTTCCTTCGATTTAAAGTTTTTACGTCGAGATATTTCATCTTATACGTATCAGGGATTGGGAGTTTTCTTCGGCATTTCCAGTTCTCATTTGTTCAAAGAACTCTATCAATTCAAAGTTGTAAAAATCACATATTCCTTAATGGTAAAACATATATACTCATAATATTAAACTTTAAATATTAACGTAACCTGCAAGTATGTTTGTGATATGTACTTATATACTGTCAGAACTTTTAATATTCTAGGTCTTCTGATCTAAACAAGTTAATAATTTTCGTTTATTAACTCAATTTCATTATTAAATATGCAGTAGTTGCATATATCGCATCCATTTTTGTACTTATTTATGCAGAGAGAAACTGTTATCCCCGTTATTGTAACAATCTTGAAAATTGACTAATTTAAGTTTAATGTTAAATATTTAAAATCCAATTTGAGACTTCTCAAGTATCTAAGTGAGTTGCTGTTGGAAATTTCGTTCGAAATTTAATAAGAAAGGGTGAAGTAATTAGGAAGTTTATTAAACTAGAACTTTTAAATATACTTTCAAAATTCGCCGTGGGATATAATAAAGGATAAGTTGTTGCCATTGATTTTTTTCAGAAGCATCCAATCCAAGTCCTAACTGTGTCAGTTAAAAAGAACATAGCGTGATTGACAAAAAATTGCGCCCTGAGGTTCTTTTAAAAATCCAGATTAACTTATGGTAATTTAATTTGATCGATATATTTCATTTAGTTTTTTTCGCCTTGTAAAATAATAAATACTTTTAGATTGTTTTAGAGAACTTCCGAACTGGAAACGATTTTATACAAAATATGAAAACCTACGACTTACTTATCATGAATTTTATATGAAAAACAAAAACATTTAATCAAAACTAAATTAAAAGTAATTGCAAAGATGGAAAAACGGATAATGTTAAAAGAAAAGCATCAAGAAAAATAGTGTCTGTATAAATTGAAAAGAAACACCGAACAAGAAAAATCGAACAGAAGGAAAACATGGACGACGAATGGGTAAGTACAAAAAATGTTATAATAAGAGCAGCGAAAAAAAAAAGAAAACATAGGAAAGAAAGGTGCTTCAAAGCATAAGTCATGGTTTAACAGAGAATGTAAAATGATGAAGGAGAATAAAAGAAAAGTAAGAATTAGATAGTTACGGTCTAATAACCAGCACGATTACGAAGAGTATAAGCGAAAAAGGAAGGAAGGTAATAAGATATTAAAAAAAAAAAAGAAGTATGGATAGAGGAAATGATGAAGAACATAGAAACACATAACAGGAGCAACATTAAATTATATCAATATACAAGAAAGCAAAAAAGAAGCTACTCTCCTTCTTTTTTGCTTGCATGTTCCAATGGTCAACATAGAGAATGAAGTCTGGGAAGATTATATAAAAACGAATGCGCAAGAGGAAGACGACAAAGAGGAAGAATACTACTGAACTATCGAGACTACAGAAAAGGTAGAAATAGAAAAATCCACAGTTGAAGAATGCAGAGAATTAATAAGTAATTTACAGTATGGCAAAGCTCCAGGAGCAGACGAAATTAGCTTTGAATTGTTAAAAAGTGATGGAGTTGATACAAATAATACATAATTTGCTAATACAAATATGGAAGGTAGAGCTTATTCTGAAAGATTGGAAGCAAGGAATAATAGTACCAATCCTAAAGAAATTAGGTCTTATAAAGTGCGAGAACTATAGGTAAATAACATTACTAAACACCACAAATAAATTATTTACAACATTGTTATTAAAGCGGCTAAATGTATATACCGAAGGAGCAATTGGCGAGTATCAGAATGGTTTTAGAAAAGGGAAATCAACCGCGGATGCAGTGTATGTACTTAACCAAATTATACAGAAGAGCTATGAAGAGGATATTGTGTTATATATAATTTTTGTGGATTTTAAGAAAGCATTCGATAGCTTAAAAGGAAGTGCCATCCTAGAAGATGCAAAGAAATTGGGAATACCGGCAAACATCGTAACCCTGATCAAAGCAAGAATGGAAAGCTCTGTGGTGGCAGTCCAAACTTATGAAGGAACATCCGACCAATAAACATTTATCTAGGAGTGAGGCAGGGTGATGGTCTGTCCACAGCTTTATTTAATATGGCTATTGAGGGAACTATACGACCGTGCGGTTTAAGAGGTATAATAATAAATGCATGTGTGCAAGTAGTAGCCTTTGTAAATGACTTGGCAATTGTGGCAAGGGACAGTAGAACATTAGAAATAACACTAATAGGTTTCAGTAATGAAGCAAGAAAAAGAAAGTTTGGAGATTCTCCAAGAAAAGACAAAATATATGGAGGTAGCGAAAAAGGAAGGACTAAAGTATAAGGACTTACAAGTGAGACAATACAAAATCGAAAAAGTTAAATCTTTTAAATACCTAGGAACAATTATACATAAACGAAAGGAGTTGGGAAATTTGTCATAGAATCCAATTTTAGATATAAGGCGTACTATAAACATAAACAATTGAAGGCAAGTAAAAATATTAGAAGAAAAACAAATTAAAAGTATATAAAAGTGTGATAAGATCGGTGGTGTTATACGCTGCGGAAACAATGTGCTTAACAAGCAAAGAAGAAAACCAATTGAGAACTTAAGAGAAAGCTAATACGGAAAATATATAGCCCGAAGAAATTTAACGAAAAATATAGACTATTAATGAACTGTGAAGTGCACGAAATACTTGAAGGAGAAAATGTTGTCAGAGTAAAATCGCAAAGAATGAGGTGGTATGGTCAGATAAATGGAGAAAGAAAAGAGTCGTTATTAAGGAAAATTACTAATTGGAAACTATGTGCTAATAGACCTAGGGGCAGACTAAAAACACTGGGGGAGGACCAAATTATACAAGATATTAGAAGAATGGGAATTACTGAATGGAAAATAGAAATGAAGAATAGGAGAAAAATTTGCGAAGAAGCAAGTAGAAACAAGAACCTATGAAACTGCAAGTAGAAGGGGCGGTGGAATGACGAACCACCATCACCTGAATATCTGTCGAAAGAGTTTTTTTTTGCAACAAGGATAAATACATCAGTAGGTGATCCACTCTTCCAACTCCCCTTTTAGTTTTGGTTTGGATTTCCATCAACGTGGTCATCACTACGGCATTTGCAGTATTATGGTAGTACATTTCAGAACTATTCGGGCAACCTTTTTCAGACCCAGGTAAGTTTACTAATTGTAGGTACCTATTTATTTAAATTTTAAGTATTTTCCTTCTAAAGTTTTCAACTCAGTAGTAGTATTAGTGTTATATAATTAGTGAGAGATAGCATACGCGTGCTTCGATTAATAGTCCGTCCACTGTGACCACTGGGTTCTATTGTAGGATGGATGTTTTCTTAAAGTTCATTCAACAAGTTCAGGTCCTCAAGGTAGCTCACTATCTTGTTAAATGAGATCATTTTCAGGCCTTCTAGGGAAGAATCAGCCTTTCCAAAGGTTACATACTTGGTTGTCGTAGCAACTGGGCAGAAATAGAAAATATATACTTAATTGGCTCCTCGTGTTCTAAGCATAGCCAGCATTCAGACTCATTGCTGGGTTCGATTATGCGAAAGGGCTTTCTGAATTTACAGAGAAAATTACCTTGACACTTTTGTGATCAGGTTTCTTGGTTCTGATATGCTTAACTAAAATACGCTCGTTGACATACACCAAATCAGGACAACTGTTCTAGTATCGTAACAATTTCTGATTTGCAGTTCTATGCCGATGGCATGATCCGGTGCCAGAAATTGCTCGGCTAACCCTTTTTTTGCAAGGATGTCTACATTTCAAAAATATATTTATAGTGTGTTTGCTGTATGGACTTGTTTTGAGTTGCACCTACATACCTCTAGTGCTTTCAATGCTGTCTGCGTGTTACTGAAAGGTTTATAATAAAATTGATTTGTGTCTGACGCTCTGCTACAATCAACAAAGATGAATTCGTCATTTGCTGCAAAATTAGAATATTTATATCTGTTGGTTGTGTAACTGACAAATTTCACTACTACTATATAAGCAACTTATTGTTATTTTACAAAATTGTAGTAAATATTTTTACTAATACATGAAACGTGTTCCATCGTCTTGTCATATATTACAATGTTAATAAAAGAAAACAAGTTATTTGACTATATAAATCAAAACTACTTGCTGTTAGTCGTGACAAACATATTTAGAAATAAGGATAAACAGCTATTTTCCTCTATATTACACAAAATACAATAGCCGTGCAATAACGTTAATTGCCTCACTCCTAAAACTCTTTGAACAAATTTCGAAATAATGGTAACCAAATATGTTAACCTCAGTTACCTGTATTACCACTCGAAGCGTTAAACTACGATTTTATCCTGATTCTATCTGAAGTGGTGACAGGTAACATCTTTGTAATTTTCGAGGAAATGAGTTTATTATTACGATTGTAAAAGGCAGTTAAACGGTCAAAAAGTAATATAATATATAACACCGATTATGAAATATGCGAATGAAAAAAAAACCTAAGAGTAGGTAGGTGGATTCTTTTAACTTCTCCTCTCTAAGTTAACTAGTTATTAATTGATTTACTTAGAATTCTAAGGCATTAATAACTTCAAAATTCTGAGAGCCTTTTTTGATTCTGTTTGATAGGAATAGCAAATTGGTTAACTATTTCAATTTAGGAAAATGTAATAGAAACAGAAGTTTTCAAACAACCAAATTTAGTCGTCAAGTTTAGGGATTTAATTTAACATTGATTGAGTATGAGCAAGTAAATTAAGGGGATATCCAAAAAATTACTTCATTCAAGATCAATTCTAAATTATTTCGGATATAATTTAAAATTTTTAATACTGTTTCTTTATTAAAATGATTTTTACAAGCCTTGAGTTCTTTTTGGGAAACTGTCGAGATGACCTTGGGTCAGAAGTCAGAACATGGGATTTCCTCTCTTTGGTCTGTAAATAGGTTTAGGGGTCGACCTGATTTGATTTTCTGGGGTTCTAGTTTCTCTCTCTTGTGTGTCTCTGAAGATAAATTCTTTTCACGATATACGGATTTAAGCATTTCAATGAACTGTTTTAACTGTCCTTGGTATTTCAGATGCTAATGCAAAAGAAATATAACTTCTATTTACAATTTAGAATTTAACTTATCTCCAGGTTTAGAGCTTTGGTTTAACAGATCATGCGGATATCAAAAAAAAATACTTTGTCTTAATATCAATTCTAAATTATTGCGGATATAATTTTAAATTTTTGCACAGTTTCCTTATTGAAAGGATTTTTAAATGTCTCGAGTTACTTTCAAGTGACTGTCTATGTGACTTTTCGAAGGTGGGATTTCGTTCCTTTGGTCTCAGAATAAGCTTTAGGACTCGATGTGTTTCGACATTCAGAGATTCTGGTTCCTCTCACTTTTCGCGATATGTGGATTTAACCATTTTAATGAACTATTTTAAATATACCTTTGATATTTCAGATGATAAACAGAACTAACATTTCATAAGCATTGGAGATCAAGGTGATCCCATAAATGGTCGGTCGCAACAAGAGAAAAAAGGGGATATTTAGCTAGAACAATGAGGAGAACTATTTTTAAGGCATCAAATGTACATAGGGAGCAAAGGGGTTCCATGAGTTTTAAAAGCTAAATAAAAATTTGATGGCAAACAGTAACTGATCAATATTTCTTAGCAAGCGTTCTCAACAGCCATGAGCGTTTTCGTACTATCGAGGCTCACCTAATCATACGTTCTTATTTAATGAAGAAAGTATTATGAGCTGTAAGGTTGCAGAAAAATGTATAACAATAGTATGTTTTGCTAATATTCGTATTTGATTATATGTCTATTTTGTACATTTGCAATCACTACTCCAATGTCTGCCAATAACATATTGGATAATAAGAGCAGAGATGTAAGTATAAGTGAATACAAAAATCAACAAAAAAAGAGCACAAGCAGAAATACAAGTATTCGCTTGTTATTTATTCAACTTTCTGTACTCCAAATGATTTACGACAACCTTTTGCGATATTCCAGGTGGAAGTCGCTGCAATTCATCACTGTGTTAGAAAGCTAAAAGGATGAACCGAATTAAGGAAAAGCGTCGCTATCTTCTCTGACGGCCAAGCAGCACTTAAAGTTATCAGTCCCCAAGGTTCGTCAAGATCATTTGTCAGAGATGGTTCCTCCTTCGGCATTACCAAATCGCAAATTGAAAAAGTCAATTAATGCATGGATACATAATAAATTCAAGCGATTGTAGTAAAAATCACCAGCACAAAGACCGCCGAAGAAGTTCTTAAGAAGACCCAGGATTGAATTTACTAAAGACCTATTGAGCAAGCAAGAAAGGCTGTCAAAATGATAGTAGGTCTATTGGTCAGTCATTGTAGATTTAATAGGGATATGTATAAAGATCTAGCAGATGACGCTATTTGCAAATTCCGTAAAGAGGACAAAGAAACACTAGTTCACGTGCTGTTCCATTAACCAGACAAGGGTCCCTAGTACTGGGTGTACATAAAGGACTGCTCTTAAAGATGATAGGCCTAATTAAACCTTATAGGACTGTAAAGATCACAATAGATCTGAATAATTCGCGGTGAAATAGATCCGCCACCCCAACTCTAATCTAATATAACTTAATCTCCTTCCCAGTCTTATGTATTGGTTTAATTATATTTGAGACTTCATAAAGATCTAAGCGCTTTCTTTTGGAAAAATAAAAATTCCAGAGGCCTCAGGTGCCGGATGTGACGTTCATTTCAAATTCGTGTTTGTATATCAGCATATATAAACTAATGAACTTTGTTTTCAAATGGAACAGCATTTTTTATGCGATGCGGTCTGTATAAATGCTATGTACTCGCTACGCTAAAACTATGTATTCTTTTGACTTACGTAAGTCCATTTTTAACAAATTCATTCTCTCACCTGATTTAAATAAGATAATATTCAATTTAATATAATATAATACATATCCATCACAATACATTTTAATTTTTTTTTCTCATTTACATGGTGGTTAGTAGCATAAGAAATCAAATACTGTACCTATAGAATGGAACCTGTAAAGCAAATATATATGTATATAGCAAGGGTACCAAAAAAAAAGCTAGAAAGCAGATATTTAACACTGACTGTGAGGACAGGAATGCAATAACGGTGCGTCCGCGCAGTTATTGGAGTTGAACGTCGAAATACGGGTTGAAGTTTCCATGCAGGCAATAACCCTGGAAATTCCAGATTCAGGTTAATACTCTTCGGAAACTTTTTAAAATAAAAGTTCTGTCACCAACAGAAAATCTGAGCTAGCGCCCGTTGTTGCAAACCGCTGCGTTAATTACATCGAATTCCACACATGATGCCATTTTTGCGGATCAAACAGCCATCAGTTTAGTTTATATTAAAAGAAAAGTTGCACGTGGTATAAATATTGACTAAATAAATACAGATCATGCAATTAGAACATTGATAGGAATTTAATGCAGATACCTAAAAGCTGCATGAATATATCTTTAATGAAGTTAAAACGTATTCTCGTATGCCGGTTTACACGCTGACAAAATAAGCGTCCAAAACTCTAATAGAGATATTCCCAGAGGATTGCAAATGCATTTACATTAGATAATGGAAGCGAGCACTTATAATTATAATTAATTAAAGTGTATACCACCGAGATTACGTATGTCATTTGAAAGAGGCAAGGCCACCTCGATGGCAGCGACTTCGTATAGCAAGCCTTTCAAAGCATTAAATCGCTTTATTCGGCAAACTTCAACAAAATTAAACTTGTGCGTATAATGACGGAACTATACCTATGAGCATCGATCCTACAATTTTAGAACTAGCTGGTAATTTGTTGTACATATATTTTAAAATAGATGCAATTGAAAATACGTTAACCGTTTTTTTTGTTACTATATACAATTTACTGGTTTAAGTAAAAATCAATAATGATCGCTTCAATCTTCAAGTGCACTATGAAATAGCAAGAGTGTGAATCTCTTGCTATTCTTAAATGCTTATCATCAACACTATCTTTACTTCCTAAGTCGAATTTACTTTGTGCCAGCAATACACAATGCAAGTATCTGAAGTAACTATTGATTGTCAATGTCCTCGTAGATTGAGAATATTTTTAGTTAAATTTGCATCAAATGGTTTGTTTAGACTCTTCGTTCTTTACTTTCGTAGCCGTTGGTAGATAATGTTTAATATAGTTCTATGGTTATATCGGCTCGGCTTAATAACACTGAAATAGCATAAGTAGATTAGATTAGGATTGGGGTGGCCTATGGACCTGTTTCACCCCGACCATTCCAGATCTATTGTGATCTCCTTGTTCCTAGAGGACGCTCTCTAATTTTGCCTTCTTAATTAGGCCTATCATCTTTGAGAGCAGCTTCTTTATGTAGCTACTAGCTGAGGGGTTCTCCTCTCCCATTATTAGAAACCTTATCCTCGCCAGGCCTTCACATTGGCACAGCACATGAACTGGTGTTTCTTCCTCCTCTTGGCAGTATCTGCAAGTTGCATCATCTGCCAGGCCTATGTTGTACATATACCTATTCAGTCTACAATGACCAGTCAGCAGACCTACAATCATTTTGACAGTCTTCCTGTAGATCTCTCGTGAATTCAGGCCCTGCTCCTTTATGAACTTTTTTGCCTGTCTTTGTCCCGGTGATTTTTGCCACCACTCTCTGGACTGATTATATATCCATTCATTGATGGATTTTTTAATTTGCGATTTGGTAGTGCCGAAAGAGGGGTCGGCTCCAACGAATGGCCTTGACGATCCTCGCCTGGCCAGCTCATCCACCGCCTCTCACGGCCGAGTGGCTAGGGACCCAGGCCAGGGTTAGTTTCCTTTGGGTGCCCACCTCATTTAGGGCGCTCACACAGTTCCAAATCAGCTTAGAGTCCACGCTCGTGGAGCTAATCGGCTTTAAGTGTGGACTGACTGTCAGAGAAGATAGCGACGCTTTTACCTGGATCGGTACATCTTTCTATCTCTCGGACGCAGTGATGGATTGCAGCAACCTCAGCTTGGAACACTTTCGTGTCCTTGCTGAAGATTACCAAAAGAGCCCTTTCAGGCTTCTTAGCGTATACTCCCGCTCCAACGCCGTAGTCCGTTTTAGAGGCGTCAGTATACCAGTTTGAGTCCGCTCTTACCGGAATACCTGTCTCCCAGTCCTTCTTTTCTGGCATTATAACCTGATATTTTTTATCTAGGTTAAATTTCTGAACCATGGCATCACATGGCATACCTAAAAGGGGTGTCTCCTTGAGTTTTGTCTAACAGTTTTTTATAGTTTTTACCGTGCGATTACTTATCGATACTTGACTATGCAAATCTTTGTGTACTGTGGACCTTGCGGCTCCTTGTATATAAATATGTATTGGTGGCAGGTTCAGAATTACTTCAATCGCGGTGGTAGGGGCCGATCTCATCGCCCCCGTGACACACAGGCACGCCAACTTCTGCACGCCACCCAACGCTTTGGCCGCCCCCGCCTGCCGCGCCTTTAGCCACATGTTAATGCTCCATACGTTATCATGGGTCTAATTATCTTTGTGTATAACCAAGGAGTCATCCTGGGGCTAACTCCCCAATTCTTTCCACACAGCCTCCTGCACTTATCTATCTCACCATCGCGGCTGTGCTGGTCACTTTCTGGATATGCAATAGCATAAGTAAGTAAGTTTTATAATTGTTAAACTGACAACAATAAAAAACAGTTAAGATGTATGGTAAACCATACATTGCCGTGCGACAGTTTTTTTTCAATATAAAATTCAATTCAATATAAAATTTATTTATTTTTATATTTCTACCAGTAATGATTAGGTAAGCGTGAGAGCTGCACGAGGTGCTTCTCCTGCTATGAATTTCTATAATAGTGTGTGAAATTCTTCTTGACTTATAGGATTTCTATTTCCTTAAATATTGAATTTTTAGTTTATTTTTAGCAATTGAATGCATTACCTGCTTTTATATTAATAATGACAATGTATATATCGATAACATGCACAATTTATTGTTTAATGACAGATTACAACATTAAAGAGAATAAGGACTCTTGCTCAAGGTGAGTACAATTATTTGCAACATTTAAATCAACAGTCTATGTAGTGTATTTTCGATTATTAAATTTCAATTTCATTAAAAACAATATTCAAATTTCTCGCTAACTCATATGTTAAACCACTCCTCTTAAGATAATATCAACCTATACTTACTTAAAAATTCACTTTAATCTGTAATTACAGTTAGCATATCTAACCCTAAAATTCACGAAATGCGAAACACTTATTTATACAGAAATTTAAACATTTCCTCGCCGCGATGAACCAAATATCTTGAAGAAAGGTTCCGTATAAAGAAAACAACGGTGGTGTTATAATAGAAAGCTCGTTCTACACACCTAAGTTTATCACGGTATGCGAAACAGTAAAATATACACGATCTACAAAGAAAAAGGTATGTCAATCCAGAGGATTTCTTGTAATAATGAATAATCTTGACGTTTTTTCTACATATTTTCAATGGTACATACAATCATTCAAGATGAAATTCTCCTTTACTTTCCAAGAGAATACGAAAATGCGATTTGATTCTTATGAATTGACGAGCATGTAAAATAATTTCTGAAGAAGGTTTTCATCCACAACCACCTCGTCTCTATGGTCCCCCGGTCATTTATTTTTAATACGAGCTACATTAAGTTTTCACCCCTGAATAATTACCGATTCCAAGGAAACTAAATTAAAATAATAAAATACCTGATCACCAGGATTATGCTGATTGCCCAATATATACTGCATAAAAAGAGGGTCATGTACATTGACACAAAGGTAAACCTGGACGTATCGCTGTACGTGTTACCTACATATTCGCCCAGGTTTACCTTTGTACCCTGGTGCAACAAAACAATAATTACAATTATTTTAGACGTGATTTAACGCATGCATCACAGTAATATATATGTAAATTATATATATTATTTGAAGGGAAGTACTCTACCGTATGATGTAAGAAAAGCAGCACAGATTTTTCAGGTATGTAGTGTTTATGTTAAAGTCAATTAACAACTCATGTATATCATTAAATTTACAGTAGAAGTACAACTAAATAATCGTATAAACTTTCTTAACTTATTATTCACTCTTACGTTGCTAGTAAATTAAATTTTGAGATATACAGAAAACCCACTCACTGTGGTATGGTAATTGTTCAACAATCTAACCATCCCTTTAACCATAAGTGTGCCTTCTATAATTACCTTCGTATACTAGTTAATCTTCCTCTCATTGAAGAATCTTTTAATAAGGAACTGAATATTCTAAAACAAATAACCATAATGAATAATTATAAATTAAATATAATAGATGTTATTACACAAAATTAATAATAAAAAAGGGAAAACGCAGCTTATTTAAACATTACCACAGAATCTACAGTTGACAAGGAGAAGTACTTTATTTCGATCCCATCTATAGATCTTTTCTCTCGTAAAATTGCAAACATCCTTGAACACATATCCGTGTATCATTTAGAACATTATGTCCCTTACGAAATTTAATTATTAACAATAAAGATAATAAAGATCCACTAGAAAAGAAAGGAGTGTGCATGTTGCCTCAATCCTCATGTTTAGGTTCTACTATTCCCAGTTTCCAGATTTCCCATTCTTTACGACTCACACTGTTTTATACTCCATATGGAAATGGAAGCCATTTCTAGACTGAATATAAAATTATCCTATCTTAACTGAGACAACCTTTGAGAATTTACAAAAAAAAATGCAGTAATCTGTTTGTGAAACAGAACTATAAAACTTTAGAGAATTTCAGAATAACCAGAACGAATAGCACTAAAGCAGAAGATTATTCTCGAATATCCGCTGCACTAGCATTGTCACAGTTTGAAAAGAACGGCAATTGTAGGTACGTGCAGGAGAAACTATATAACCCGCACATCTAGTTTAAAACAGCAGAAGTAAAAGTTTCATAAAACCTAATGTGTTCTCCGTCTCGTTACGGCGAAATCTCATTGTTGAAATTCGAAAAATGTGAAAATCTGTGTGCTATGTGTAACATACTGGAAACCGTTACGCCCACACTTATCCTGCGAGTACAATTGTTTCGGATTGGTGGAAGTGGACATAGGAAAACTACTAAATGCAAAAAAAGTGTATCAGAAGAAGGAAATAAACGTTGTTTTCAAACGATTGGAAAACAGATATTTAGCACTCAAGTAACAATAAGCCGGATTAAGGCTGCTAAAGTTGTAGTCGTTCTGATAAAGTTTCAAAAAACAGAAAACAACCGCTATATTTAATGTGTCTTAAAGTCTGGAACTTTGATGAGATTTCATTGTATTATTTCCTCTGGTAGAAAGTTCGCTATTCGAAAGCGTTCCATTCATAAAGCAGCTATAAAAACACGGCCATAGCTGTTTTGTATTCTTTTTTTTTTCGAGAATTTCCCTGAAATAAACTAAAATAGAGGAACACTGTCTACGTAAAGATCGTAAAGGGCTGCTTCTCCAAGTCTAGTGATCTGGAAAAATAATAAGCACACAGGGCATCCCAGAGAAAACTGAAGACCGCGTTCTGCTATTTCCAAATACAGTGTGATGATAAAGTTTGGGACAACATTCATATTTAGATATTTTAACAATTCTATCAAAACCGCTCGTATAGGTCGATTTTGTTTTTTAAAATGCCATCTTTTGATATACGAAAATGTGCTGTGATAATCAATTGGAAAATGTGCAGAGAGATAAGATTTTTGTATTTTAAATTATTTGTTTTTTTTTTTGTTTCTCTAAATAAGATGTTTCAAAGACGATTATGTTTCGTTTGAGCAACTCTTCTTACCTGTCTGTTGTCTGGGCTATCTACCCTACATTCTTTGTGTGTTCGATAAGATGGCCTAACATAACGTCCATAAAAATACTCAGAATTTTAAACACAAGAAGGAAAATATATTTCCTTTTAAATGAAATATTAAACATGAACGTGAAAACGGAAATCAATGTGAAAAATATAAAGTTTTAAAACTATATTCTAGTAAAAGTTTTTTAATAAAATATCAGGTAAGTATTATACTTTTCGTAAAACTCTTTCCTCTTACTGTAAGTTAACCTAGCTTCTCGGTAGCCTGGACAAAATTTTGTGGTTCAGATTTTCCATAAAAAACGAATTAATTTCTTCTTCAGGAGTTAATTTTGTAGATTTTCGGGTGTTCAAATGGTATTTATTGCTTTCAATTCTGGTTTATTAATGATGTTCTATTTGCGATTTTTTAAATTGTAGACAAAATTCGAGAAGTAATTGCAATGAAGTCTTGCCTCTTCGATAGTTTGTTGGCTTCTCTCTTCAAGTTTTTGATCAAGCGACTCTTTCTTGCGTTCTGCGCCTCCTTGTGAAAATCCGAATCATCAAATCAAGTCTCGGCATTCCTATCACGTGGTTTAACAAATGAAGTCTTCTCGTGTCGGTAAAGATACAGTGTCGTACAAAACTCGGATTTGGAATCCCATGACGTAACAAATAATCTTTTCTCTTTTTTTGAAAACGTTGAGCCTATTGCTAATATTCTTTTTACAATACTGTGAATACAAATTGGTAATTGAATTTTTAATTAGTGTACATTTTGTTCTCTTTCATTATTGTATGTGAAGGCAAATTGTTACATTTATTTTTGTATAATTATTTATTGTTTTAATTAAATTTGAGGTAATTTTGATGGTTTTGAATGCTTAATTTATAAATTAAAACTTTGAACTCAACATTTGATTATTTATTGATTTTTTCTGAGTATTTTAAATTTCATATATAAGGTTTTTATCTGTTCTAATGCTTCCGATTAATAAATTTGTATTATTTTATTTTGAAAACTGACTTTAATTTTCAATGTGAGGTTCATTCATCACAGTATTCTGACGTCATTTTCTGTTTGGATAGAGGTTCATTCATTCCTTTTTAAACACCAAACTTATTTTGATGATGGTGTCATTTTGCAAACAGAAATAACCTTATAGTACGTTTTCACGCGTCAAAACATGGCATTTTAAAAAACAAAATTGACCTGTACAAATAGTTTTCAGAAAATCGTTAAATAATACAATTATGAATTTTGTTCTAAACTTTGCCATCACACTGCATATGTGTCCATTCGTAACATTGGATTGGTGCACAATTATCAGGCGTTTGTGAAATTATATTTATTGCGATAATATTCAACACTAACATTATGGACACGCATTTTTACAACCTAAAAATAAAAAAATATTAATGAATATATAAAATATTCGTAAATCTCTATTAACAAATAAGACGCCAGTAAAAACCTCTGATAATTATGTATCAGCAATAATTTTATCATTTCACCATCATATAACATTTATAATAATAATATAACTTTATTGTCTCAACCCAATACAAGACAAAAAATAAACAATAGCAATTTAATTGATAAAACGAATTAATATTTCAATGACAAAGCAATAGATCTGGGTCTTATTTTGGATAATACATTTAGGTACAAGCATCATATCTGCAAATATAACAATTGCTCTAATTTTCAACTGAGAAAATTATATCGATATATACTACGTTAATATAGATATTAAAACTAAGTAGTGTGAAGTGTTTGCGCTTTCATATTTTCCTTGCTAATCACACCGTGATACCGAGCATAGAATTCTAAAAGTGAAAAACCCAAAAAAAAATAATAAATAGATATGGCAGTATCTATAACAAAAAAAATAATTCATCAATATGTCGATTTACATATATAAATCTCATATGTTTAATCGATTAAACATATGAGATTTATACGATTTCGAAATCTAGCTATATACTTAAATTATGTTTATACCTTATATTTGGCCAAGTTTCTGAAAAAAAAAGCTGTAATAAAAATTTTAGGAATTATATAGTTACTTGTATAATTAATTCTGTATATTTAGGCTTTAGCCCATGTTTTTATATAGGTAAGGCGTCATTGACCAACTTCATACGAAGCGCTTAAAATCCATGTTTCTCCCTACATTATACGGCCAAATACTTCCCATCAATTAATTCGTTATAATATTTTTAATATCCTACCAGGAAGCGTCTACAATGCCAAATAGTGGATTCAGATTCCAGGTAGTACGGAAAGTAAAAATATATCCGGTTTTGTAAGCAAATATTTGTCTTAATTATGCCGCTATATTTTCCATTACAGAACGTAGTGTTGTTCTGAAATATACGAAATGACAACATTGACTTGAGCTTTAATGTGAATAGATGCCCTCTGGGTAAAAACATTCACATGAGATAAAATATTGAGAACATCAGCCAACTACTATCTATCTTTATTCATACGTGGTTGCTTTGCATTATCTCGAATTTGCATGTCATGTTTCAGAGCGCACATGGATTACATTACACGACTGCAAGATGTCAATTAAGTAGAACATCTATATCATCTGCCGCGATCATGTGCATCTATGCAGGTGCAAACCTTTATGTGCGGGAATATTAATGCTGTCATCATGCGCTAATGTGCCTCACTAGCTGACACTGCCAGGACATCTTCCTGTAGAGAAAATAGAAGAGCTTGCTGTATATATATGGATATGTGAATATGTTTACATTAACGCATAATTGTACTGTACAACAATAATAGAAGGTATACATGTCGGAGTTTTAAATTGCATTTAATAAAAACTTAAACCATTCCAACTTAAGAAAGAAATTTCGACAATAGGTACATTGAATAGTAGTTATAAAACAACTGCTGGAGAAGCTATCGAATGTTTTACATTTTGTGTTTTTCCATCTATATTCGTATTGAAGTGACTATAGAAAAAAAAGATAACAATTTTAAACTGGTACTAGAACAATAACAGCTTGCCCAGTATCCCTGATTTATTTTCTGTTAATTATGCTGGCAGTTCAATGCCATTTTGATTGGTGTTATTTATATCATTACTTCAGCTTTAATATCGAAGGTTGAGTAGCAAAACTTAAAAAAAAATAAAAGTTTCGAACTTCACGATTTGAGACTTTAAAATAATTCAACTACGGACCTTTTAGTTTGGTAATGACCAGCAGTTGCTTGAGTTAGGTTTACTCCTAACACTCTCTAAAATTCCAATCGTTCTTCTCGTCTCTTCCTGTTGTCTTGTTACTCCAACAACCATTAATCACAAACTAACGACCACATATATAACCTAACCCCACGTCTATTATAATGGCAGTTAACGTTCGGGCTGGAATAATAAGCAATATTATTATTGGCTTATTATTTATTGATGGCACACTTGATACAAATAATTTCTTAAACTTCTTCGAACGTCTATTTTTCTACAAAATACGAAACTTAAATGTTCAAAATTCTGGCTTTCAAATAGACAAAGTTTCCTCACATTGTAGCGCAACTGCCACACGATCTCTTTTCCAGAATACAGGCTAGGTCGATTCGGCCCCATTGCTCGGTCACTCAGCTTGTCTGACCTGTAGCCAAATGACCCTTTCTTTGAGGTTATATGATATTTATATAATGTACTATAACAAAATATTCAGGGATATAAGTGCCCGCGTACTTAATGCATATAATAACTTGGAATCAATCGAAACTCTTAAAAAATTCTGTAGATGTTGTTTATAATCGTTCAATGATGTGTTGAAGGGATTCAGTTAATTTTAAACTTTTGTATCTAGAAACTTTGATCGTTTATGTTTATTAATAAAATCTAATTGCTCCACTAGATCTTTTTTGCAATTAATGCTTGGACTGCTGTAACACTGGAAGCACATCATTTTAATTTTAATGGAAAAGATTTTATTACAGGCTCTGGCGACAAAGGTATAGTCGGGCACATTACCTTATATAACTTTATCTTAGTTGGTGTTTTCAATAAAATCATTTTAAATGAGTTATTTAATAAATTAACATCGGGAAATTACGAATAAGTTTAGCGATACACAACACGTGTTAGATATAATATGTTTGGAAAATGTTTTTTGAGCTCGTTAACTGTTTTAAACATTACGAGAACTTTTAAGCAGTCGTGACCAGCAACATTTTTTTACGCTGTTAATGATAATGTCGGTAATATCGTTTGCAAGGACACGCAATCTGATTTTCGTAGCTACTAATGACATTGGTGGGTTTTCTGGAAGCAATGTGTCAACCATTACATCAACAACACACCTTCCTTTAATGTCTGTCGTTTCAGCTGCGCTGTAAATATTAAATAAAGATCAAATATATCATAGAATTATAAAACGAAATATAAACTCTAAAGAATACTTCAAAAATATGAGAGCACGTAACAAAATAAGCCGGAAATGAAACTTCTAAAATAGTACAGTAACAATATAAGCCGAAACCAAAACTTCTAAAGCAGGACAATAATGAAATAAATAAAAGAAGCACTCTTAAAATCGCAAAGTAACAAAATATACCAAAAAGGGCACTTATAAAATGAAATGCTTACAAAATAACTATATATTTTCAGCTGAACGTCGATATGACGCTTTCCACTCGGTTACTAACTACGTACTGGCCAGTACTGCCGTTGCTCTTCTAAGTGGCCAGTTACACACATGCGGGACTTAGCCTGGCACTGAACGTAACGCCAATGACAAACTACACACAACGTCTCCACTCTAGTTATCATTTCCTTTTCCCAGTTTAAAATGAGGACCAAGGTAATTTCTTCTGTTCTTTCTTTATATTATCTTCTATCACATTAGTAGAACATCAAACAAGTCACCGTGCAAATTACAGAGGGCATCGAGCCGCCATGAATTATCATTACGCCTACGCCCGTAGAGTGACTCAAAGTGTTCGCTTTTCAACATTTGCCAAGGGATTGAGGGAAATCCCGAAAACCTCACTCTGAGAGTAGGCCCTCGAATACGAATCAAGGGCTCCGGGACCAATAGCTAAGCGTGCATGCCATTAGATCGTTAACCGCACTAAATGTTATGTGAAATACATGTCATTATATAATCGCTGTATAATAATATATATTCTGCTGCTCATATCATAGGTAGTTTATCTAGGAGATTCCAGAATCTACCCTTTTGAAGTTATTGTTCCACAACTATTTTTGTAGATAATAGACAATAATTATAATTTATTTGTTCTAAAGTCGGTATGATATCAATAAATTTGCTGGATCGCATATGCTGCATCTCCAATGAAGTGAAAATTTTCTGGAAACATTTCATTATTATTGCATATAATCTGCAATGATGATACATGAAGTACCTACTCTCTGTTATGAACAGCTCCTGAATTATTGTGTGTACTACACAATAACGCACAATTTTTTGTATGAGTCACAAACCATGTTAATAAGAATATAGGGATATTTTTTTCGGTTATATGTGCTCATAATCGTTTCTTGGTTAGGATTGAATATCGACCAAAACTTAACCTGGAAGATTCACTGCATAGATTAACAAAAAAATTAAATTCCACATGCTACCAAATAAGATCTTTAAAAAAACATGATAGATGAAAACATTTCTTAAACTTTTATTATGGCCAAGTTCACAGTAGACTTTGCTATGGGTTGATCTTGCTGGGTTCGTCGGCCGCTGCGAATGGGGTTTTTTTGGCACAGAAAAGGATTATTCGATGTATAGTAAATATTTAAATCCTCCGATTCATGTCGACCGCATTTTAAAGAATTAAATATTTTACCCTTGCCTAGCGGTTTATATTTTTGGAGGTCTTGTTGCACGTCCTTCGAATAAGGCTGATCTCGCAAAGAATGGCGATGGGTATTCATATAATACAAGAAACAAAAACAAATTTAGTGTACCTCTGAATAAGCTAAATATTACAAAAAGACTCGCTATATCCGTAGGGATAAAATTATATAACTTGCTTCCTAATGATATATCAACGATCACTAATATAAAGCGCTTCAAATTACGAGTACGTTCTATTCTGGTTCAGGACAGCATCTACTCCGTGGAGGAATTTTTAACATTACTTAAACGATGAGTTACTTCGTTCGAACACGTGTATGTAATGTATTGTATAAATTTTTGTTTTGTGGCTTGTCCTATACACTTTGGTGTCTAATTATTATTATTATTATCATTATTATTATTATTAGCTATTTCCATTGGATCACTAATGTTGTTTGTCGGAACTGCAAAGAATTCCTTTTAAACTAAACGTATTACTCGGTGGATGAGTTTCTGGATGATCCCAAGGTTTAGACTCCTGCTATAAATGGAACGTTTGTTGTGTTTTTATTTGTACAATTTGTGTATTTTATTTGTGTATTTTATTTGGAGTATAACCTAGCTTTTGGCGAGTGTACACGTATTTAAGAGCTCCGATATTTAAACCAAAAATTGGTCAATATCGAGCAGTAAATATTAGTTACTTGTGAAGTGAAGTTGTACATTAATGAGGTGAGACAGCTAAAATTATATTAGCAACATTGTTTTGATAATTAGAGCGTATATATAATAATAAAAGATATCATAAATCAGCTGGTAGAAGACTTTTTCTACGACGGGTCGACCGGGAATAGTCTTCTGGCGCCAGCCGGGTAGGCAACTCAAAGTGCGAACTCCGAACGATTAGATTCGACGCATTGAACGACAGATAAACAACGAGATTTACCTGTAATATATAGTCGTGGCCGAAAGTATAGTACTAAACGAAATGGATAAACGCAATAAAAATCTAACAGATATGACGGTAATACAACTGATGAGGTGGAAAAAGAAAAAATACAGATGATCACGTGGAAGAGGCTGGTTTTACAAAAAGTAAAAAAACAATGAGGACACCACAGAAAGGAGCACAAGGTATCAAGCAATAATCGAAAAGTTATTAGAAAAAATGAATGATTTAATTTCGGAAGTTAAAGAAATGAGAGCGGAACAAAGAGAATATAATACTAATTGAAGCGATTACAAGAAGAAAACAGTGCACTGAATAACAAAGTCGAAGTACTAGAAAAAAGAAACCAGCAATGAACGACGAATTAATAGAGATAAAGAACGATATGGAATTTTAAGAAAGAGAGATAAGGAAAACAATGTAGTGGTTAAAGCATAGAAATAAACTCTGATGATCCATTAGAGATAAAGGAAGTGATTAAGACATTCTCTAAAGAATACCTAGATGTAGAATGCAAAATCAAAGATGCTCATAAGATAGGCCCAAAGATATGTATAGTAGAAATGGAAAATAGAAGTGAGAAAAGAAATTTATGCAGAACAAAAGAAAGTTAAGGAATATACCAAACAAGATAATATATATAATGGATGATTTAACCAAAGAGAGTTAGAAACTCAGAAGCAACTACGAGCAATAGCAAAGGAAGAAAGAGCCAACGGGAAAGAAGTAAAAATTGGATATAAAAAAGTAAAAATCGATGGGTCTGACTGGCGATGGAACTGGATGGAAAAAAACTTGAAAAATGTGAAACAAAAAAGTAAGAGCTAACCATATGGTAGAAAAACGAAGACGGAAACGGCTATCGATAAGGAAATGATAAATGGAATATAAAAAGAAAAACTACAAGAGAAACAGAATCAAAAAAGGAAGCAAAATCGTGGAAACTAGGAGCATGGAATATCAGAAGCTTACAAGGAAAGGAAATCGAACTAATAAATGAATTTGAACAGACAAATATGGAAATACTAGCAATAAGTGAAACAAAAAAGAAAGGAAAGGAGAAATGTACTTGACAAACGATCACAAGCTAATATACAGTGGAGTCCCAGTTACACAAAGAGCAGCAGCAGGAGTAGGATGCATAATACATAAAACACTGACAAATCAAATCTCAGCATGGAAGGCTGTCTCTGAAAGGATACTCTCAGTAGAACTAAGAAATAAAATAGGAAATATTAGAACAATATATCAGTATATGGACCGGATGAAAATGAAAAGGGAGAGAAAAAGATAAGTTTTGGGAAGATTTAACAAAATAACAGAAGAAGCAAAGGAACGTTATACATTATTGGGATTTTAATGGTAGAGTGGGAAAAAAGACAACGAATATAAACAATAATAGGAAATCATGGAGAAGATTTCCGAAATAACAATGGATTAAGACTATTGGAATTCTCCCAATTACAAAACATGATAATTACAAACTCATTCTACGAGCATAAGCAAATACACAAATACACTAGAGTGCAACTAAGTAGAGCAGAAAAATCAATAATAGACTATGTATTAGTGCATAAGGAAGAAAGAAAAAATATATTAGATGTAAAAGTGAAAAGGGGAGCTGAAATATATAGTGATCATTATTTACTTATGGCCAGAATAAAAAGTAGTAACCTAGAAACTAATAATAGACCAAAGCCCCGAAAAGAAAGACACGATACAATAAAAGTATATGCACTTAGAAACAGCTCTGTAGCTGCTAAATATCAACAAAGAACAAACACAAAAATACAAAACAAACTGGAAGATATAAAACAGGCTGATACTCAACAGGGGTGGAAAATTTTTAAAAATATAATAATCGATACAGCAAGAGAGACATGTGGAATATATAAAACAGATAACCAAAGAAAACAAACAGCATGGTGGACCAATGAAATTAAAGAAGAAGTCAAAAAGAAGAAAAAGAATGGAAAAAAAATCTCACAAACAAATACCCAGAACAACATGAAATATATAAGAACCAAAGAAACAAAGTTAAAATTTTAGTGATAGAAGCGAAAAAAAGTCATGGACAGAATTCGGAAAAGAATGGAAAAGAATAGTTCAGAAAATCAGAAACTATTTTATAAAGTTTTAAAATCTTTTAGAAGAGAAAAACCGGTACAAGAGATATATATAAAGAACAAAAGACAAGAGATATTAACAGATGAATTAGATGTTATGCATAGATGGAAAGAATATTTTCAAGAATTATTAGAACATAAAATACAAACTAGTGAAGACAAACGAGACCAAAGGAGTACCCGAGAAGCAAGATCAAGAGGGAGAACCAAAAATTGAAAAACTAAACATGGAGGAGTTGATGCACGTAATAAAAAGAATGAAAAATGGAAAGGCACCCGGAAATGACAAAATCACGGCAGAAATGATAAAGAACTTAGGAGGAGCAGGTATGACAGCACTGTTGGAAATACTCAATAAGGCGTGGTGCGAAGAAAAAAATACCAGAGGAATGGGAGCAGCACTGATAACTCCCATATATAAAAAAGGAGATAAGAAAAACTGTAACAACTACAGAGGCATAACTTTACTGAACATATTGTAAAGATATACGAACAACTGATCAATAATAGACTAACGCCGATAATTGAACCTCAATTATCAGAAGCACAAAGTGGATTTAGAGCTGGAAGGAGTACCCAAGATCACATTTTCACATTGAAACAACTAATAGAAAAACAACATCAACGAAACAAAAACCTCTACTTAGCTTTCATTGATCTAGAGAAAGCATTTGATACAGTTGCGAGAACAAAAGTATGGTCAGGATTAAAAGAAAAGGGGGTACACAACAAACTAATAAGAATTATAAAAAACTTATACGACACTAACATAAATTATGTGATCAAAACAACATGAAATCAGAAGGGTTCAAGACTGACATGGGACTAAGACAAGGAGGTGGACTAAGTCCAACGTTATTCAATATACACATGGATACCATCATAAAAACATGCGAACAAAAAGTCAATAAAGTGTTTGTGGGCATAAGAACTTACAGAGGATTGAAATAGCAAATGGAATCTTTGCAGACGATGTAGTAATAATGGCCGATAGTGAAAAACACTACAAGAAAATTTGAATATATGGAAAAAAAACATGGAAGAGGAGGGCATGACAATAACACAGAAAAAACTAAAATATTGGTGATCGGAAACCATAATGTTAAAACTAAAATTGAAATAAATAATACTAAAATAAGCAAGTTAAGGAATTTAAATATCTGGGAGTACCATTGGAAGAAACAGGAAAACAAGAAGCAGAAATACATGAGGAGAATTGACAAAACAATCAAGTTATACTATGCAATGAACCAAAAATTATTAATAAAAAAGAAATTTCTGGCAAACAAAAATAAAGATTTTTAACACAATATATCGGCCAGTTCAACTTATGGATGTGAGTCTTGGACCCTTACAAACAAACAAAAAAGTTAAATACAAGCTGCCGAATGAAATATTTGAGAGGAGTGGTAGGCGTAACCCGGAAAGATAGAATTAGAAACATACAAATACGGGCAGAATTAGGGATACAATCAGTTTTCTGGAATTTATTGAAGAAAGACAACTGAGTTGGTGGGGACATATACAACGAATGGATAGTAACAGACAAGTGAAGAAAGTGTACGAACAAGAATACAGTCAAAGAAAAAGAGGAAGACCGAAGCAGACCTGGAATGACGCAATTGGAAGAATACTACGAGCTAGGGGAAAAACATGGCAAGAAGCAACGATCTTAGCAAAAGATTAGGAAGAAATGGAAACAATTTGTATTTGAAAAATAAATGTAGACCCGACACCTTAATGGTATAGGGAATATTGATTTAAATATATATTGTATTTACTATACGTACTACTGAACGCATTCTATACTCATGTAAGTCTACCGAGGAATAAAGGTATATTAAAAGAAAAAAAACTTAGCAAAAGCAGGCTATAGCTGCTAAGTGGAAGAAGCACTATATGCATTACTATTTCTTGAAGCCGGCACAGCGTCAATGAGCACAATCAATTAAGGATTGTACCGGTTTAACCGGAACATTGCCCAAAAAAACATTCAGTAAAATTTACCGGTAAATACAAAAGTTTTACCGATAATTCGGTAAATGAAAAAATCCACACCAGAAATTTTTATCCAGGAATATTGAGTCATAGATATGTATTAAAGGTCTAAAGAGACATTGAAAATAAAAATAAAACAGCAACGTGTGTTAAGTAACAAAATACCCACTTATTGATTTTTGGGAGATTGTTTAAGTTTAATTTTAATTTAAACTTTCTTGAGATTGAGTGCCGCGTAATGCCCTAGAATAGCAAATATAAAAAGAGAAACTGACAAAACATTTTTTGATTAGAAAGTATTAACCTCATTCCACCGATGTTAGCAGAAAGAGAAGGAATCAAAAAATTTCAATAAAAAAAGCAAAAAATTGAAAAGTCATGTAGAAATAAAAGAAAATAAGAAGGAAAACAAGATAGATAACGAAAAGCAACGCAAAGAAAAAGCCGAGATTAATGTTATGTTTGCAGAACGGTTGCTCTAGCCAAGGGCAACCCTTTAGGACGTAGAAGAAAACACGCTCACTTTTCCTACCTGCCTTTGTCAACGAAGTGCAATTTCATTCTCTCATTTGATGGTTTTTTGTGGGCATTTTAATTTATCTCTCGAAAAATTGAGTTAGCATATGTGATTTTGTGCTCTGAGTTTTTTGCGATTTGTAAAATTTTAAAGAGATGTTTTCTTAAAAGAGTAACGTATTTTTTTTTTCATTTAAAATAATTATATATAAGAACAGCATTTCACGTATTAATTAATAGGCCATTTGCATACACACATTATGAGAGAACATTTATGCAACATTGTTGTAAAATAACATTAAAATTTGAACTTAAATATTTTGTTTTCTTTTAAATTTTAAAATAATTAATATACAAATATTTATTACACAAATTTAATATTATGCCTTAAGATTGTATAAAGTAATGTATTATCTAGCCTAACTTCTAACTCTATTTTCTGGGAATCACATTTAATGTTCACACTGAAAAAAAAATTACCGGTAATTTACCGGTAAAACCGTGTATTTCACTTTACAACACTAAAATAACTAAAGCGACAATTCTGCCCTTCGTCGAGCGCATTTGATATTTTGGTGGTGACGTCAGCACAGGTCTGTGTGAGAGCGGAGGCATCGCACACGCGATCCTTACGCTGAAAGCCAGAACAACCTGTCATCCCAACTCAGGGGGAGGCACACTATACTACGCACGTGCTGACGGCCATTCTACAAATTGCCACGACGCCATCACCCTAATTATCTCACTGAAAGGGTGGAAAATTCTCCATACCGAACAAGAACAGCACTGCGAGACCACTGCTAACGAAACTGTACACGATGATCAAATCCAGCCAGGGATTTGAGCCGAATTGTGGCCCAGTCCTAATCAAAGATATCCATAAACTGGGAAAATACAACGCTTCAGGCAGAGATTCGCCTGCAGCCTGTGCAAAATATTGCGAAAGGGGCTACATGAGAGGAAAATAATATAATGACTGACAGCCGGCTGTCATTAAGCAGTCAGAACCGTAGCTAGGTCAAAACTATTCGACTGCAAACAATCCTCAATGCACTGCACAAATATACGTGTCTCTAATTTGATAAGCAACGTAATACCGATGAACTAGCCAAGAGGCTCTAAAGACTTCATGGCTCAGACCCTATGGATTACTAAAGATTCCGCAGAAGGGAAATCTGACTGGTTAGACAAAGAAGTACAAAAAATAGTCGACTGAAGTCAATCCATACCAAAACTGATAGAATGGGTGGTAGTCTTTGATAACCTATAGGCCATTAAGAAAGACGTTAAAACCATTCTGTGGTAACTGACACTTTTCTCTGAAAAAGCCATCATACAACACAGC
The DNA here is from genome assembly GCA_004143645.1 of Protaetia brevitarsis. Classification (NCBI taxonomy): domain Eukaryota; kingdom Metazoa; phylum Arthropoda; class Insecta; order Coleoptera; family Scarabaeidae; genus Protaetia; species Protaetia brevitarsis. The sequence goes on from RXPK01000305.1 coordinate 2,176,356, forward strand.
CGTTAGCGAACCTGGTGTAGAAGATGCGGACTACAGGAGAACAGTAATCTCACATGTGAGGAACTGAGGACTTAACAGAATATTCGGAGAGATCTATTGAGCCCTCGAAGTCCTCAAGTTTCCACTGGCAATACTGCTTTTAGAAAACATCAAGCTGCTCGAGTGAAATAAAATCAATAGAGATGTTACAATGAGCTAGCTTCAAGTTCCCGGACATCAAGTGCCCAACCTAACTTGAATGAATGAATGAATAAATAGTCATCAGCTGACGTAATTTTCTTTATAGTCCTGGAAAAATCCAAAATTATTTTCTGCATTTTGTAACTGAACCCCAATTATTTCAAAAATAATAATAATTAATTTGCTACTTCGCACTTTTCTTTATTAGTTCTCATCTGACGGATTATATTTCATTCTCCATAATGATAATGCATTCAGAGAAACTAAATTGATTAAATAAGAAATACATTTGATAGAAAGATATACCTTTTAGAACAAGGACGACTATTAAAATAATTAAAAAATCATTTGATTTCATTTGACAAATAGTGCCTATGAAATTGAAAAATGCGAAAAAGCAAAAGAAGTTTACTGTATCTTTGGTGAGGCTAGAATTTCGTTTATAATATCATATACGAAAAAAAAGGAAATTTGTGTGTAGAAACCATTTACGTATCCTTATCTTGAGGAATTTCATTACCATATGAGATACGCTTATTAATTTTCATATCGTTCTGTCCTCTTTTACCCCATTAAACTTCAAATGTGAACTGCAACTCATTTACTGCAGTAGAAAACACTATACATTTACTCCACGAGCTTCCGTATATTTCACATTTATAGACTATTTTCTGAAAAACCCCAGCAGTCGAGTAGCTACATTTAGCTATACGAACCAGCGGAGCAATAAAAATTTTTATATAACCTCCAGATGTTTGGCATCTTCACATTTTCCTTTTACGGTCAACTTAATATTGTTGGTTTAATGAGTTTCCTTTCCGCACACGTGTCAGAAAATAAAACTTAAATTATCTTCTAGCGAAGTTTACTGGGTGGACAAAAGAAATTGTAGAAACACGAACTAACGGTACACGTTTTCCGGAAAGACGCATATGTCTGACGTAAATTCTCCGCTGAGTTTAATATTATTTAAACCGACTAATTGTTTCGCAAACATATGGAAAATTATACCGCAACACGTGTTGATTTATTGCATGTGGTCGTTTCTTACTAGGTTCTAGATAATAGTTGTGAATAATGTTTTGTACAAATTGTTTCCGCACCGAAGTTCGTTAATGGTATAGTTTTTAGCTTGAGAACTGTGTTTCAGCGTTCTGGACTATCCTCGAAATTGGAAGTGGTAGCCGGCGAAACTTTAATGAAAATATCTTTATGCTTGCTGTATCCCAATGTTAATCAGATAATTCTCAAAAAAAATCTTTGCAAATATGAAATGTGTTAAATATTAATGTCGGAATTAAGGTGCTACAACTACCTACGAATGAAGCAAATAACTTATTGCTTTTTTTATTTTAATGGTACCAACGCCGGTATTTTAATGTGAGCAGACACTGTCAAAAATTGAGCTCCATGGTAGCCGCCATTTTGATTAATTCAAGTCCGTAGCAGTTAAAAATAGTGAACTTTCGTTCAGAAAAACTATATAATTATTGTGTTATTTGAAATCAATTATTAAAATGAATGTACACAATGCAAGCTTTTGAGCTCATATAGGTAGAGAAAAAGGTTCTGTAAGAGTGCAAAGATCCCTCTAACAAATATACCCTAACATTAATTTAAAATACTAAATCTCTAGGTAAGTCACCATTTGCATATATTTCAAAATAATAATAATAATAACTCAGCACTACAGGCCTTGAAGGCCCTTGGCTAGAGTGCCGGAACACACCGAGCCACTGAGAAGTGTTGTCCGAATGGTGTGACCCAACCAACAACCAGTACCGCATATTGCTGCTTGACTTTCAAGATTGGCAATGATGCACCCTTCCTTCTCAGCCGTACTGCCGGCTATTTCAAAATATTGTGTTATTATAATAATATGATCATATTCAATATTTTCTTATATCAGTGTAATCCCATATGCGTTATAAAATTGTTACAATTTAGATGGATAAAAAAGGATATGATGATACCCTTCTTAATTGGAATTATGATCTAACATTTTGGAGAATTCCATGCTTTTAACCAGATTAATACGCGTAATGATAATAATAATAACAACAATACTTATATCCGTGATCTTAATTGACGATTAAAAAATAATGTGCCCAGTTTTATTTCATTCTTTTCGCCATCCTTTATAATTAAACATTTCAGAGATAATTGCATTGCAAGTATTTTTTGCGATTTTTCAGGCGCTTTTGACTGTGTTAACCATAATCTACTGTCAGCGAAATTAGAAAAGTATGGGCTGTGGGGAGTTGTTGTCGACTGGTTTAAATCATATTTGAGTAATAGGACAAAATTCATTAAAATCACCTATAAATCCAGTAATACTATTGGAAGTTTTACTTCATCAATATTGCCAGTGACTGTGGGAGTTCCACAAGAGTTCTGCTGCTGGACCGATTCTTTTCCTCCTATTTATTGATGATATTGCTGGTTTGTTAATAATTCGTTATATTTGATATGCGTCTGACACATCCTTAGTGTGGCAGGAAAAAATATCTTGAATGTAAACGAAAATTTGAAAACAGTATTAAAGGAATTAACCACTTGGTTTTCTAGAAATGGTCTTTTTCTCAATGTTGCCAAGACTAAATCAATCAAAAAGTAATTGCTGATATTGATGGATTAGAAGTGGGTAATATGAAGGTTACTAAGTTTTTAGAGGTTCTAGTAGAAGAAGAGTTAAATTGAGAGGACCATTGCAATCATTTGTTTACTACATTAAATAATACCTGCTTTTAACGGGCACCTAAAACCATTTTTAAACGTCAAGTGTTTGCTTTCCTTTCATTATAGTGAAGTGCATTCACGTTTATTGTATGGTATTGCGTGCTGAGTCATCTCAACATCCTCTAATACTGTATTCGTAGCACAAAAGCGAGTAGTAAGGTGCATTGCTAGTGTTGGTGGAAGGGAGTTCTGTCGTCCACTGTTTAGATGGTTCGATATTTAACCGCTTCCTGGTTTACATATTCTAGATGCGCTTTCTTACATCCATAATCAGAGGGACAGTTTTAAAAGAAACTATTACACTCACTCCTATGGTACCATCGGCAAAAATGATTATATTATGCCAGCAAATCGAGTGAGTATGACTAGAAGCCCTCGGTCTTCGGTGGGTGTAAGACTTTAATTTATTGCCTGCGTCATTGAAATATGAGATTTAGGATATTTAAACAAAAAGTTAAAGAAAATCTTGTTGGATAGTTGTGTGTACTCTATTGATGAATTTCTTAGTATTATGAGTGAAGCAGATCGTAAATTTTAGAATGTACATATGAATCTAATGGATGTTATAATCTAACATATCGTATCCAATTTATTATGTTGGCAACACAATAAGGTATCTATCTATCTATCTATCTATCATGTATGATTGAGCACGTTGAGAAGCTACAAATCAAAATGGCGATCAGTAATAAGCCCAAATATTTTTACGCACGCGTCAAAACTCACTCTAAGCTATTCTGATCTATACGAGTTTAAAGCTGTGGTGAAGTTTTACTATCATATTATTTTATGCATAAAAGATCATGATTTACTCACAAAATAGACATGATTTCTATTATAATTATTTTCCGTTTTGCAATAAATAAAAAAAAAAAAATTGTGTAAAAGGTATGTACAATTATTATATCTGCTTGTAGCGTTCTCTGATGCTTTAGATAGGTTTTTTAGGCTCACGCACTGCAAACACAGCGCTACTTATCAGCCAGTGCCACAGTAAATTTGCTCAAGATAACACGCACTTTCTCATTTCATCGTCACTTTCAATATAAAATAGGCATAATATCCTTAAATTTAGTTTAAAAAACAATTACGGAATTTTTGTCTTGTAGCATTATACTTAAAAAAATACTCATCCAGTGGTCATTTTTTAATAAGATTTTTTAAATATTTTTCTCAACCAAAAAATTCATCTAAATAAATGATTTAACGCACGATACTTGTATTAGATTTTCTGGTTGAAAAAAATATAGTAGTTGGTGAAAAGGATTATAATCACTAATCCCATTTACCTCCTAAAAGATAAAACTTCTTATCTCAAATTGGAGCTTTCGCTAAATTTATTAGCTTCATCAAAATCTATAAGATTGGGGT